>NC_059617.1:22042471-22284784 GCF_020424385.1 Procambarus clarkii | reverse complement strand
CTTCTTCAGATGGGGACTCCATGATGAGGCGGCATACTCTAAGACTGGCCTCACGTAGACAGTGTAAAGCGCCCTAAATGCCTCCTTACTTAGGTTTCTGAATGATGTTCTAACTTTTGCCAGTGTAGAGTACGCTGCTGTCGTTATACTATTTATATGGGCCTCAGGAGATAGATTAGTGTTCGTCCACCCCCAGGTCTCTTCACCGCGTCGTTACAGGTAGGCTGTTCCCCTTCATTGTGTACTGTCTCTTTGGTCTCCTATCGCTCCTAGTCCCATTTCCATAACTTTACATTTGCTCGTGTTGAATTCCAGTAGCCATTTCTCTGACCATGCGCCTGGTGGATAGCGCGCAGGACTCGTAATTCTGTTTCGTAGTCGCGGGTTCGATTCCCGCCACGAGGCAGAAACAAATGGGCAAAGTTTCTTTCACCCTGATGTCCCTGTTACCTAGCAGTAAATAGGTACCTGGAGTTAGTCAGCTGTCACGGGCTGCTTCCTGGGGGTGGAGGCCTGGTCGAGGACCGGGCCGCGGGGACACTAAAGCCCCGAAATCATCTCAAGATAACCTCAAGATAACCATCTCTGCAACCTGTTTCAGGTCCTCTTGGAGGATCCTGCAATCCTCATCTGTCACAACTCTTCTCATCAACTTTGCGTCATCCGCAAACATCGACATGTAGGACTCTACGCCTGTAAACAGGTCATGTCGTTTAACATATACAAGAAATAGAATTTGGTCCCAGCACCGATCCTTGTGGTACTCCACTTGTTACTGCTCGCCAGTCCGACTTCTCGCCCCTTACCGTGTGTGTGTGTGTGTGTGTGTGTGTGTGTGTGTGTGTGTGTGTGTGTGTGTGTGTGTGTGTGTGTGTGTGTGTGTGTGTGTGTGTGTGCGCGCGCGCGCGTGCGTGTGTGATATATGTCACATTCAGATATATAAACTTACACATCTTACCTTCATGTTCTTATTCAGTACCCTGCCAAACATGTCGAAGCACCCAGTATTCGTCTGCGTCTTCTTCAGCCAAGTTCGACTCATATCCAACTCATTCTCATCAATCTGAGGAAAAAAAACATTAAATCTTTATACAAACTTGAATTACTGTCAAGAAGCCGAATGTGAGCAAACTATTAAGTTGGCGGAACACATTACAAACAGCCGAGGGAAAGACAAATCCCCCCGCCCCTCTTCTGCTGTGACGCTATTATACAGCCAGTCTCACCCCAGGTCATCATCCCCCCGCCCCTCTTCTGCTGTGACGCTATTATACAGCAGTCACACCCCAGGTCATCATCCCCCCGCCCCTCTTCTGCTGTGACGCTATTATACAGCCAGTCTCACCCCAGGTCATCATCCCCCCGCCCCTCTTCTGCTGTGACGCTATTATACAGCCAGTCACACCCCAGGTCATCATCCCCCCGCCCCTCTTCTGCTGTGACGCTATTATACAGCCAGTCTCACCCCAGGTCATCATCCCCCCGCCCCTCTTCTGCTGTGACGCTATTATACAGCCAGTCTCACCCCAGGTCATCATCCCCCCGCCCCTCTTCAGCTGTGACGCTATTATACAGCCAGTCTCTATATATATATATATATATATATATATATATATATATATATATATATATATATATATATATATATATATATATATATATATATATATATATATATATATATATATATTTTATTAAATATGACCGAAAAAGTAAGATTAATAATTCTAACACGAATTTTCTCAATCTTTCGTACATTATGCTTCACTGTTGGAGGTAAATCAAAAATCACTTCTCCAAAATTCATTTTTATTTCTAGTCTGACGCGACACGGGCGCGTTTCGTAAAACTTATTACATTTTCAAAGACTTCACAAATACACAACTGATTAGAACTTGCGTTTCCCTGATTTTATATCTACATTTGAGTGAGGTGGGAAGGGTGATGTGGCATTACATTTGAGTGAGGTGGGAAGGATGATGTGGCATTAGAGGATATTAATAGGGTATTAAAAGTATCAACACAAGACAGAACACGAAACAATGGATATTGAATAGAAGTGTTTGTAGAAAGCCTATTGGTCCATATTTCTTGATGCTTCTATATTGGAGCGGAGTCTTGAGGTGGGTAGAATATAGTTGTGCAATAATTGGCTGTTGATTGCTGGTGTTGACTTCTTGATGTGTAGTGCCTCGCAAACGTCAAGCCGCCTGCTATCGCTGTATCTATCGATGATTTCTGTGTTGTTTACTAGGATTTCTCTGGCGATGGTTTGGTTATGGGAAGAGATTATATGTTCCTTAATGGAGCCCTGTTGTTTATGCATCGTTAAACGCCTAGAAAGAGATGTTGTTGTCTTGCCTATATACTGGGTTTTTTGGAGCTTACAGTCCCCAAGTGGGCATTTGAAGGCATAGACGACGTTAGTCTCTTTTAAAGCGTTCTGTTTCGTGTCTGGAGAGTTTCTCATGAGTAGGCTGGCCGTTTTTCTGGTTTTATAGTAAATCGTCAGTTGTATCCTCTGATTTTTGTCTGTAGGGATAACGTTTCTATTAACAATATCTTTCAGGACCCTTTCCTCTGTTTTATGAGCTGTGGAAAAGAAGTTCCTGTAAAATAGTCTAATAGGGGGTATAGGTGTTGTGTTAGTTGTCTCTTCGGAGGTTGCATGGCTTTTCACTTTCCTTCTTATGATGTCTTCGATGAAACCATTGGAGAAGCCGTTATTGACTAGAACCTGCCTTACCCTACAGAGTTCTTCGTCGACTTGCTTCCATTCTGAGCTGTGGCTGAGAGCACGGTCGACGTATGCGTTAACAACACTCCTCTTGTACCTGTCAGGGCAGTCGCTGTTGGCATTTAGGCACATTCCTATGTTTGTTTCCTTTGTGTAGACTGCAGTGTGGAAACCTCCGCCCTTTTCCATGACTGTTACATCTAGAAAAGGCAGCTTCCCATCCTTTTCCGTCTCGTAAGTGAAACGCAGCACGGAACTCTGCTCAAATGCCTCCTTCAGCTCCTGCAGATGTCTGACATCAGGTACCTGTGTAAAAATGTCGTCAACATACCTGCAGTATATGGCCGGTTTCAAGTTCATGTCGACTAAGACTTTTTGCTCGATGGTACCCATGTAGAAGTTTGCAAACAGGACACCTAGGGGAGAACCCATAGCGACCCCATCTACTTGCTTATACATGTGCCCATCCGGGCTCAAGAAGGGTGCCTCTTTAGTACAAGCTTGGAGTAGTTTCCTCAGAATACTTTCTGGCATGTCAAGAGGAGTACAGGCTGGATCACGATACACTCTGTCGGCTATCATTCCGATTGTCTCGTCCACAGGTACGTTGGTAAACAGCGATTCTACGTCCAACGAGGCTCTTATCCCTGTGGCCCGTGCGCCCCGCAGTAAGTCCACAAATTCCTTTGGAGACTTCAGGCTGAAGGCGCAAGGAACATAAGGAGTCAGCAGGCCGTTGAGTCGCTTCGCCAATCTGTACGTGGGTGTGGGTATCTGGCTAATGATTGGCCGAAGTGGGTTTCCAGGCTTGTGCGTCTTGACATTTCCATACGCATATCCAGGTTTATATTCCCCAATGATCTTTGGCAGGTGGAGTCCGGATTTCTTGGCGTTCACAGTTTCGATCAGTTTGTTGACCTTTGCTTTTAATTCGGCTGTAGTGTCCTTCGTTACCCTTTGGAACTTAGTTTGGTCAGAGAGTATGATGTTCATTTTCGCCAGATATTCGTCTTTTTTAAGAATGACATATATTGGCGACTTGTCACCTCTCCTGACAACTATCTCCTTGTTCTCACGAAGGCTTTTAGCTGCCGCTCTAAGCTCGGGGGACAGTATGGTGCTTCTGTAGTTGCCTCGATTCTTTCCTCCTTCTGCAATAAGTTCTGCTTGTAAGGTATCTTTGGTAGTGACCTTCTTTTGTGTCTCGAGGTCGAATATGTCGTCCAACAGAATTTCCAACTCCACTTTCCGGGCCATTTCACTCGGTCTGGACATAACATGACAGTTTATGCCCAGATTTAGGAGAGTGACTTGGTCCTCAGTGAGGTTAATTCCTGCAAGGTTCAGGAAGCCATCTCTTGGTCGTGGAATTGCCATAGGTCCTCCATATAATGTTGTTAGTTTCTTGATAATCCTTGTTTCAGTGCTGAGGTGATGTTGGTCTGTGAGGATGTCGAGGTGTTGTTCAATGCGGGAAGGAGGCATTTGAGCAGAGTTCCGTGCTGCGTTTGGCGGAGGTTTCCACACTGCAGTCTACACAAAGGAAACAAACATAGGAATGTGCCTAAATGCCAACAGCGACTGCCCTGACAGGTACAAGAGGAGTGTTGTTAACGCATACGTCGACCGTGCTCTCAGCCACAGCTCAGAATGGAAGCAAGTCGACGAAGAACTCTGTAGGGTAAGGCAGGTCCTAGTCAATAACGGCTTCTCCAATGGTTTCATCGAAGACATCATAAGAAGGAAAGTGAAAAGCCATGCAACCTCTGAAGAGACAACTAACACAACACCTATACCCCCTATTAGACTATTTTACAGGAACTTCTTTTCCACAGCTCATAAAACAGAGGAAAGGGTCCTGAAAGATATTGTTAATAGAAACGTTATCCCTACAGACAAAAATCAGAGGATACAACTGACGATTTACTATAAAACCAGAAAAACGGCCAGCCTACTCATGAGAAACTCTCCAGACACAAAACAGAACGCTTTAAAAGAGACTAACGTCGTCTATGCCTTCAAATGCCCACTTGGGGACTGTAAGCTCCAAAAAACCCAGTATATAGGCAAGACAACAACATCTCTTTCTAGGCGTTTAACGATGCATAAACAACAGGGCTCCATTAAGGAACATATAATCTCTTCCCATAACCAAACCATCGCCAGAGAAATCCTAGTAAACAACACAGAAATCATCGATAGATACAGCGATAGCAGGCGGCTTGACGTTTGCGAGGCACTACACATCAAGAAGTCAACACCAGCAATCAACAGCCAATTATTGCACAACTATATTCTACCCACCTCAAGACTCCGCTCCAATATAGAAGCATCAAGAAATATGGACCAATAGGCTTTCTACAAACACTTCTATTCAATATCCATTGTTTCGTGTTCTGTCTTGTGTTGATACTTTTAATACCCTATTAATATCCTCTAATGCCACATCTCCTTCCCACCTCACTCAAATGTAATGCCACATCACCCTTCCCACCTCACTCAAATGTAGATATAAAATCAGAGAAACGCAAGTTCTAATCAGTTGTGTATTTGTGAAGTCTTTGAAAATGTAATAAGTTTTACGAAACGCGCCCGTGTCGCGTCAGACTAGAAATAAAAATGAATTTTGGAGAAGTGATTTTTGATTTACCTCCAACAGTGAAGCATAATGTACGAAAGATTGAGAAAATTCGTGTTAGAATTATTAATCTTACTTTTTCGGTCATATTTAATAATATATATATATATATATATACATATAAAGATATGCTACCAAAATATATATATATATATATATATATATATATATATATATATATATATATATATATATATATATATATATATATATATATATATATATATATATATATATATATATATATATGGTGCAATTATAGGGACCCACAGCCTCAGAGAAGGGAACACAGAGCATTCAGAGAATAACTTGCCATTTAACTCTGAATACGTATGAGTGTTCGCTTCTCCTACCACCCCCCTTTTTTTATGGTGTACACTTTATTATGCAAGGTTATACAGTCACATATCTGATTTTATACAAAAAATGTACATTAAGAGGACACAAGAAAAAGTTCGCTTCCTAGAGGCTGTAGATTTCCTCGAACTCCTCCAACGCCGAGCAGGAACCGAGGATGCAGCGAGCATTCCCCCTCTGGATCGCGACACTGAGCCGCTGAAACAGAAAACTTGCCGCTCTAGGGTCTCTTGTAGTGTCAATGAGCTTGGAACCAAGATCCTTAAGAAACCTTCTTGCACTCTCTCCCCATGGGCCTAGGGTCTCAAACCCTATTGGAACGAAGTTGTACTTATTATCTAATTGCCTGTACTTGACTGACTTGTTTTTCTCTGTGTGTCGCTGCGGCTCCTGCTTGGCCGGCAGAGAGGTTGATGTATGTAGTTGCCAGGGTGGATACGCAAGTATAGTCCTATGCCAACTGTTTGCCACCCTTCCATGGGCGCAGTGTGATTCCGTCTGGTCGGCCGGCAAAGCTAACAGAGTCACGGTTCAGTAGGTTGCGGGGCTCTCTCTCCGCTGGACACTGAGCAGAAGCAAGGCTTCTTTTAATGATGTCATTGACTTCGTCGTGTCTAGTGTGCCAACCACCAGATTTTCCACAGTGCAGGCCATGCAATCCATATTCGTCAGCATCTGCCTCGCCGCAAATACACCTATGAACAGTGTGGATAGGGGCAGCAAGGCGGAGAGCGACTGCAATACGGAGCTCCTGCGGATCAAGACGTGTGCCTGTCGCAGACATAGGGACTGCCAAAAGGAAGTCCCCTGCATGGGGAGCCTGCACAGCTGTGAGGCGTGCACGATCACTGGGGGTTGTTGCTGCCTCCAGCAAAGCTGTGGCTTCTTTGTCTACAATGGGGCTGTCCCAACTGGATTGTTTCTTGGCTTTCGGCATGGCTGGTCTGAGTGCTGGGTCTGCCATGGCACCCCATTTCGTGTCGCATTCCGTGTAGTGGGGGTCCTGTATCCCCGCTACATCACTCAGGGTGTCAGGTAGAATTTCCTTAACCAGGTCATCTGATGCTGAGGAGGAAGACAGGAAGGCTGGGACAGCAATTTGGGTGGCGGTGCGGACACCCAAGCCACCGAGCCTGACAGGAAGAGTGGCTTGTTTCCACTGGCATTCGTTGAGGGAGAGGTTAACAACTTTTTCCAGCATGGTCTTCAGTAAGAGGTCATACTCTTCAAGCTTTCGGCTGTCGTAAGATGGGGCGCACCTCAGAAAGTAGGTTAGCCTCGGAAGGGATAGGCATTTGGTGAGGAGATAAAAAGCATCGTGGGCATCGATGTCACCTATTCTGTCTTCCATCCTCCTAAGGTCTGCGATTTTCTTGTCAAGGATCTCCTCAATGGCGTTAGACCCGAGGGGGGCTCCAAGGAGGGTGCTGTTCTCGGCCCTAATGACATGGGCTCCAGGCAAGGCAGACCTTATTCTAGCTACGATGTCTGGGTTGGAGGAGACTACTTCACACTTGGAAGGGTTCAGGAAGAGACCCAGGCTTACTTCTTGCTCCCTTATTTTCCTGATATCTTCCAAGAGGTGGTCTATGGTGCCAGCTATAGTGCCATCATCCAAAAACCAGATGTTGAACTCGCTGGACAAGCTTTCAGTGATTTCTTTTAAGACTAAGCAGAAAAGAAGGGGAGCAAGAGGATCACCTTGCTGAACACCTTCACATGATCTGATTTCATGTTCACCAAAGAGCAGTTTTGACTCACCACTGTAGCACGATAGTATGAACGGGTAGAGGGGCCGGAAATGGCGATGTACGGCACAAAGTACTGCATCTCTTCTGACCATGTTGAAGGCATTCTTAAAGTCCAGTTTGAGCAGGGCCTTTTCATCAGAAATGTTGGTGATGTATGCTCGTGCTGCATGGGCAGCCGCTTCACAGCCTTGGGGGATTCCAAATCCTAGCTGAATTGGTTTCAGCAATTCAGCCGCTTGCTGGCTGACAACCCTCGTAGCAGCCTTGGCAACCAGGCGTCGGAGAGTGTTGCCAACAGCGATTGGCCTGATTCCATCGTCCTTCTTTTTGAGAGCACAGAGGGAGGCACCAAAAAAGAGGGGCCTGATGACCTCAGGTATATCACCAGCCAGGCACATGTTGACGAACCTTGTGAGTTCCATAAGAAGATCTTGTGCAGCATCACCAACCGCAGGATTTAACATTTGCTTGATGTGTTGAGGTTTTAATCCTGTAAAGCCGCCTGCTGACCCAGGTGGAAAAGAAAGGGCTGCTTTGTAGACCTCAGATTCACCAACAGTTAATGGGTCTGAAATGGTGTCGGCTGGTGGCGGAACGATGTTGTCGCCTTGAGGGGCTCTGGGTGGGTGCTTGCTTTGCAGGGCCCGTGCTGTGGCTGAGTTTCGAGGAGCAATTTTCTCGTCACTGGTGAGGACTCGAATAGCACTTGCGGTATTTCCCTCTTCAATTTTCTTGGTGATTTGTGCTCTGATTTTGTACGTTTCCGATATGTTGTTGTTACCATTTCTGCGATGGGTGTGTTTTGCTCGAAGAGGCAGGCGAACTAGGTTATCCCCCCTTGGGTATTCATTTATCGCCCTCAGGACCGAGGATGCAAGTGATTTGTCCCTCCTTGGAGGGACGGTGAGGCATACATTGCCAAACAAAAGGACATTATGCCACGCTTGAATGTTTTCCGGGGCATCATTGACCCTTTTCAGAAGATTACAGAGTTTGGCTGCTGCATTTGGGCGGGCTGCTTTTGGGATGTGTGGTAATGTTCTAGCAGACGTCGCTATGATCGCTTGGGTGAGGTTTTCAGATGAGATTAGGTTAATGGGAGTCTCTTCCCTAACTGTTAATGGCAGCTGGCCATTGCTTCCCTTTGGAAGCTGGTGGGAACCACTGCATCTTACCTCGTTGAAGGTGTGAAAGCGGATGACACCACCGTTGGAGTTTATGGCGGTGTTTTTGTTGCATACTCGGCAAAAACCTCTTTTAGGAGTAGTTGTTGGCACCTCAAGGCTTGTGGAGTCCTGCCCGACCGCTGGGACCCCTTCCATTTCAACTCGGTTGGGAGAGTTAAACTGTGCATTGTTCTATAGAGGGGGGCAAACACACTGGGTCATGGCCAAGCAACTGCCAGCAACTGGGTGGAGGCAGGCAAACTGGGTGTGGAGGCAGCAACTGGGTGTGGAGCCAGCAACTGGGTGTGGGGTGTGGAGCCAGCAACTGGGTGTGGAGCCAGCAACTGGGTGTGGAGCCAGCAACTGGGTGTGGAGCAGCAACTGGGTGTGGAGCCAGCAACTGGGTGTGGAGCCAGCAACTGGGTGTGGAGCCAGCAACTGGGTGTGGAGCAGCCAGCAACTGGGTGTGGAGCCAGCAACTGGGTGTGGAGCCAGCAACTGGGTGTGGAGCCAGCAACTGGGTGTGGAGCCAGCAACTGGGTGTGGAGCCAGCAACTGGGTGTGGAGCCAGCAACTGGGTGTGGAGCCAGCAACTGGGTGTGGAGCCAGCAACTGGGTGTGGAGCCAGCAACTGGGTGTGGAGCCAGCAACTGGGTGTGGAGCCAGCAACTGGGTGTGGAGCCAGCAACTGGGTGTGGAGCCAGCAACTGGGTGTGGAGCCAGCAACTGGGTGTGGAGAGCAACTGGGTGTGGAGCCAGCAACTGGGTGTGGAGCCAAACTGGGTGTGGAGCCAGCAACTGGGTGTGGAGCCAGCAACTGGGTGTGGAGCCAGCAACTGGGTGTGGAGGGGGTGTGGAGCCAGCAACTGGGTGTGGAGCCAGCAACTGGGTGTGGAGCCAGCAACTGGGTGTGGAGCCAGCAACTGGGTGTGGAGCCAGCAACTGGGTGTGGAGCCAGCAACTGGGTGTGGAGCCAGCAACTGGGTGTGGAGCCAGGGTGTGGAGCAACAACTGGGTGTGGAGCCAGCAACTGGGTGTGGAGCCAGCAACTGGGTGTGGAGCCAGCAACTGGGTGTGGAGCCAGCAACTGGGTGTGGAGCCAGCAACTGGGTGTGGAGCCAGCAACTGGGTGTGGAGCCAGCAACTGGGTGTGGAGCCAGCAACTGGGTGTGGAGCCAGCAAACTGGGTGTGGAGCCAGCAACTGGGTGTGCAGCCAGCAACTGGGTGTGGAGCCAGCAACTGGGTGTGGAGCCAGCAACTGGGTGTGGAGCCAGCAACTGGGTGTGGAGTCAGCAACTGGGTGTGGAGACATCAACTGGGTGTGGAGCCATCAACTGGGTGTGGAGCCATCAACTGGGTGTGGAGCCATCAACTGGGTGTGGAGCCAGCAACTGGGTGTGGAGCCATCAACTGGGTGTGGAGGCATCAACTGGGTGTGGAGGGTGTGGAGCATCAACTGGGTGTGGAGCCAGCAACTGGGTGTGGAGGCAGCAACTGGGTGTGGAGGCATCAACTGGGTGTGGAGGCATCAACTGGGTGTGGAGCCAGCAACTGGGTGTGGAGGCATCAACTGGGTGTGGAGCCATCAACTGGGTGTGAAGCCATCAACTGGGTGTGGAGCCAGCAACTGGGAGTGGAGCCAGCAACTGGGTGTGGAGCCAGCAACTGGGTGTGGAGGCAGCAACTGGGTGTGGAGCCAGCAAACTGGGTGTGGAGCCAGCAACTGGGTGTGGAGCCAGCAACTGGGTGTGGAGGCATCAACTGGGTGTGGAGCCAGCAACTGGGTGTGGAGCCAGCAACTGGGTGTGGAGCCAGCAACTGGGTGTGGAGCCAGCAACTGGGTGTGGAGCCAGCAACTGGGTGTGGAGCCAGCAACTGGGTGTGGAGCCAGCAACTGGGTGTGGAGGCAGCAACTGGGTGTGGAGCCAGCAACTGGGTGTGGAGCCAGCAACTGGGTGTGGAGCCAGCAACTGGGTGTGGAGCCAGCAACTGGGTGTGGAGGCATCAACTGGGTGTGGAGCCAGCAACTGGGTGTGGAGCCAGCAACTGGGTGTGGAGCCAGCAACTGGGTGTGGAGCCAGCAACTGGGTGTGGAGGCATCAACTGGGTGTGGAGCCAGCAACTGGGTGTGGAGCCAGCAACTGGGTGTGGAGCCAGCAACTGGGTGTGGAGGCATCAACTGGGTGTGGAGCCAGCAACTGGGTGTGGAGCCAGCAACTGGGTGTGGAGCCAGCAACTGGGTGTGGAGCCAGCAACTGGGTGTGGAGCCAGCAACTGGGTGTGGAGCCATCAACTGGGTGTGGAGCCAGCAACTGGGTGTGGAGGCATCAGCAACTGGGTGTGGAGGCATCAACTGGGTGTGGAGCCAGCAACTGGGTGTGGAGCCAGCAACTGGGTGTGGAGGCATCAACTGGGTGTGGAGGCATCAACTGGGTGTGGAGCCAGCAACTGGGTGTGGAGCCAGCAACTGGGTGTGGAGCCAGCAACTGGGTGTGGAGCCAGCAACTGGGTGTGGAGCCATCAACTGGGTGTGGAGCATCAACTGGGTGTGGAGCAAACTGGGTGTGGAGGCATCAACTCAACTGGGTGTGGAGCCAGCAACTGGGTGTGGAGGCATCAACTGGGTGTGGAGCCAGCAACTGGGTGTGGAGCCATCAACTGGGTGTGGAGAGCCAGCAACTGGGTGTGGAGCCAGCAACTGGGTGTGGAGCCAGCAACTGGGTGTGGAGGCATCAACTGGGTGTGGAGGCCAGCAACTGGGTGTGGAGCCAGCAACTGGGTGTGGAGGCCATCAACTGGGTGTGGAGGCATCAACTGGGTGTGGAGGCATCAACTGGGTGTGGAGGCATCAACTGGGTGTGGAGCCAGCAACTGGGTGTGGAGCCAGCAACTGGGTGTGGAGCCATCAACAAACTGGGTGTGGAGCCAGCAACTGGGTGTGGAGGCATCAACTGGGTGTGGAGCCAGCAACTGGGTGTGGAGCCAGCAACTGGGTGTGGAGCCATCAACTGGGTGTGGAGCCAGCAACTGGGTGTGGAGCCATCAACTGGGTGTGGAGCCAGCAACTGGGTGTGGAGCCAGCAACTGGGTGTGGAGCCAGCAACTGGGTGTGGAGCCAGCAACTGGGAAGATTAATAATTCTAACACGAATTTTCTCAATCTTTCGTACATTACGCTTCACTGTTGGAGGTAAATCAAAAATTAATTCTCCAAAATTCATTTTTATTTCTAGTCTGACGTGACACGGGCGCGTTTCGTAAAACTTATTACATTTTCAAAGACTTTAGTTCACAAATACACAACTGAATAGAACTTACGTATCTCCGATTTTATATCTACATTTGAGTGAGGTGGGAGGGGTGATGTGGCATTAACACAAGGCAGAACAAGAGGGGATATTAATAGGGTACTAAAAGTATCAACACAAGACAGAACACAAACAGTGGGTATTGAATAGAAGTGTTTGTAGAAAGCCTATTGGTCCATATTTCTTGATGCTTCTATATTGGAGCGGAGTCTTGAGGTGGGTAGAATATAGTTGTGCAATAATTGGCTGTTGATTGCTGGTGTTGACTTCTTGATGTGTAGTGCCTCGCAAACGTCAAGCCGCCTACTATCGCTGTATCTATCGATGATTTCTGTGATGTTTACTAGGATTTCTCTGGCGATGGTTTGGTTGTGGGAAGAGATTATAAGTTCCTTAATGTTCCTTAATCTCTTCCCACAACCAAACCATCGCCAGAGAAATCCTAGTAAACAACACAGAAATCATCGATAGATACAGCGATAGCAGGCGGCTTGACGTTTGCGAGGCACTACACATCAAGAAGTCAACACCAGCAATCAACAGCCAATTATTGCACAACTATATTCTACCCACCTCAAGACTCCGCTCCAATATAGAAGCATCAAGAAATATGGACCAATAGGCTTTCTACAAACACTTCTATTCAATACCCATTGTTTGTGTTCTGTCTTGTGTTGTTACTTTTAACACCCTATTAATATCCCCTCTTGTTCTGTCTTGTGTTAATGCCACATCACCCCTCCCACCTCACTCAAATGTAGATATAAAATCGGAGATACGTAAGTTCTATTCAGTTGTGTATTTGTGAACTAAAGTCTTTGAAAATGTAATAAGTTTTACGAAACGCGCCCGTGTCGCGTCAGACTAGAAATAAAAATGAATTTTGGAGAATTAATTTTTGATTTACCTCCAACAGTGAAGCGTAATGGTCGAAAGATTGAGAAAATTCGTGTTAGAATTATTAATCTTACTTTTTCGGTCATATTTAATAATATATATATATATATATATATATATATATATATATATATATATATATATATATATATATATATATATATATATATATATATATATATATATATATATATATACATACTAGCAGTAACCGGCCACGCGTTGCTGTGGCTCAACAACGCGCATATTTGCTGAGCCACAGCAAGCTTCTCTGTCCCCCAGTCCTCCCCATAATTCCCCCCCCCCCCACCCGTTTCCTCGGCCTCTCCACCATTCCCCCCTCCACCATCCCCTCTTCCTTCCCACCATGCCTCACTCCCCTATCTCTTTGTCCCACCCACCATTCTCCATTGCCCCATCCCCTCGTTCCCACCTTCCCAAACTTCCCCATCCCCTCGTCCTTCCCCACCATTTCCCACTCTCTCATCCGATGCCTTCCAAAATGGTCTGATGTTCCCATCAGAAAATTCTGAACATCAAGTGATCTGATGTTCCCATCATTGAGATATAAGAAAAACAGTTGAAAAATGAAATGAAAATATGAAAAAGTAAAAAAATAAACTATACTCACGAAATGAACGGTATGGTAAACAACACAGCTCGATTCCAATACAATTCACACAAAAGAAATAAATGAAAATGAAAATATGTAAAAATCTATGAAAATTCAATTTATCAATGCAACCAGAAACATTAAAATGGAATTGTAACATATTTAGTATAGCATGTGTGTTGCTCTTACATGCAACAGATTGCGCTGTTTTTCAAGAAAGGCATAGTTTTACCTGTCACAGGTATGGCATCTATACTTATACTTACGAAATGAATGGTATGTTAAACAACACAGCTCAATTTCAATACAATGTCAAATAAAATAATTCAATAAAAAATTAAATAAATTGAAATCTATGAAAATAAAATTTATCAATACAATTGATGCATTTCAAAACATTGAAATGGAATTCGTGACATATTTAGTGTAGCATGCATGTTGCTATTATGTGCAACAGATGACACTGTTTTTCAATAACGCACATTTTTACCTGTCACAGGTTTAGCATCTTTATAGTAGGCATATAAAAAGAAGCACCTATTCAAATGCAATGTTGTGTCAAAAATTTCAAAGCAATCGGTGAAGAACTTTCGGAGATTACAGCGTGTGTTCCCTTTACGTCCAATAGATTACGCTGTTTTTCAAAAAAAGCATGTTTTTTCCTGTCACAGGTACGAAAGTGACAGGAAACATACGAAAGTACTTAAGGAAATTCCTGTTTCAATACTTCCTCCGTGGTCTGACACTGTCACATTTTTAATCACATGTTTATTTTTCGTGATTTACACACACACACACACACACACACACACACACACACACACACACACACACACACACACACACACATATATATATCAATATATATATATATATATAGATATATATATATATATATATATATATATATATATATATATATATATATATATATATATATATATATATATATATTTATATATATATATATATATATATATATATATATATAATATATATATATATATAATATATATATATATATATATATATATATATATATATATATATATATATATATATATATATATATATATATATATATGGAAAAACTCAGTGCCAAATGCTTAATGCACAAATGCTATTCCAGTAGCTGAAGTTTATAACTTTTTAGACACTCAACCCACCAGGGGACTCGAACACTGGCCAACAAGGTGGCAGTTGCATGCTGTATCCACTACACCATACTTCAAAGCCATAAGAGAGGTAGGAATTCTGGGGTATTTAACCAACCAGAACTCCAATCCTCTCCCAGGCAATGAGATAGTGTGGGACCTCTGATGCTCTTTCATCGGTTCCTGTTATATGGCACTGAGTTTTCCTATATAACAGGAACCGATGAAAGAGCATCAGAGGTCCCACACTATCTCATTGCCTGGGAGAGGATTGGAGTTCTGGTTGGTTAAATACCCCAGAATTCCTACCTCTCTTATGGCTTTGAAGTATGGTGTAGTGGATACAGCATGCAACTGCCACCTTGTTGGCCAGTGTTCGAGTCCCCTGGTGGGTTGAGTGTCTAAAAAGTTATAAACTTCAGCTACTGGAATAGGGTAGTCTGTGCATTAAGCATTTGGCACTGAGTTTTCCCATATAACAGGAACCGATGAAAGAGCATCAGAGGTCCCACACTATCTCATTGCCTGGGAGAGGATTGGAGTTCTGGTTGGTTAAATACCCCAGAATTCCTACCTCTCTTATGGCTTTGAAGTATGGTGTAGTGGATACAGCATGCAACTGCCACCTTGTTGGCCAGTGTTCGAGTATCCTGGTGGGTTGAGTGTCTAAAAAGTTATAAACTTCAGCTACTGGAATAGGGTAGTCTGTGCATTAAGCATTTGGCACTGAGTTTTCCCATATAACAGGAACCGATGAAAGAGCATCAGAGGTCCCACACTATCTCATTGCCTGGGAGAGGATTGGAGTTCTGGTTGGTTAAATACCCAAGAATTCCTACCTCTCTTATGGCTTTGAAGTATGGTGTAGTGGATACAGCATGCAACTGCCACCTTGTTGGCCAGTGTTCGAGTCCCCTGGTGGGTTGAGTGTCTAAAAAGTTATATATATATATATATATATATATATATATATATATATATATATATATATATATATATATATATATATATATATTATATATATATATATATATATATATATATATATATATATATATATATACATATACATGTAGATGTGGGACTACACTTGCGTTTCAATTTTAGCCAATACCTATGTTGACTTCAGTGCTTCACAAGCAGGAGGTGCTGCCAATCACCGGGAAGCGGCCAAGTCACGTAAATACAGAGACCTTGAGCACCACTACAATTTTGTCCCCATTGCCTCAGAGACACTTGGTGCCTGAGGTAAAAGTGCTGCTAGCTTTTTGAAGGAGTTGGGGTCTAAGCTAATCGAAACAACTAGAGACCCTAGAGCTGCCAGTTTTATTTTTCAGCGCTTTAGTGTGGCAATCCAGAGAGGAAATGCTCACTGCATCCTTGGTTCCTGCCTGCCATCTGAGGAGCTGCAGGAGCTATACAAATTGTGACAAACAGCCTTGTACCCTGCATGTAATCAATATTATAACTTTTTTTGTGTAATGACATTTTCAAATAAAGTAAGATAAATATACACACATACCAAAAGAATAGGGGTGGTAGGAGAAGAAAATATCAAAGTGTTCAGTTAGGATCCACAAGGTCTTCTCTGAGAACTCTGAGAAGAACTCAGAACTCTATTTTCTTCTTCGAGGTTAGGGGTCCCTACACTTGCACCAGAGGTGGTACCCTTTCTAGGTTTTAATATATATATATATATATATATATATATATATATATATATATATATATATATATATATATATATATATATATATATATATATATATATTGATGGATGTATAAAAACAGACAAATAGACCCGGGCAGCGCTGGTTATCCCCATAGTATTAAAATAATATTAAAACACACAAGGCAATATACTGAAAGCTCAAACATTAAAATATAAATAAGGCATCAAAAAACATTGATCACTGTTGCAGAAGACAAATCTCCGTCAAATTGGTGAAGATGTTGTTAGTGAAGCAAACATGTTACTAGTACACTATGCTGATATCAACCTTATAATTGTATCTGGCTCACCATGATAAACTGGCGAGCTTGAGCGAAGGACTTGAGCACGAAGGCTGTGAGCCAGGTGGAGCCCGAGGAGTCAGAGCGGCCAAAGGCACTGTACGACCCGTCCTGGTGACGGTAGTTGAGCTCTTGCTGGTATCCTGAAATGTTGGTTATGTATGTTATGGGAGTCCTTACTGTGTTACTGTGTTACTGTGTCACTGTGTCACTGTGTTACTGTGTCACTGTGTTACTGTGTCTGTGTCACTGTGTTACTGTGTCACTGTGTTACTGTGTCACTGTGGGGCGAGCATAACACTGCTTTATGGTGTGTGTTTATATCTGCTGACATTGTTAATGTGTGTCATGGTGTCCTTACTGTTACATAGCTCAGTAACGTATCCATCTAATAACATCTGCTTAATACCACCCGCCTATTAACATCCACCTTATATCCTGCTCCTAATATCTCCCACATAATACCATCCACCTAATGCCATCCACCTATTACTATCCACTAATATCATCTGTCAAGTACCATCTCCCCAACAACATCCACCTAATTCTATCCACCTAATAACATCCACCTAGTACCATCCACCTAATACCAACCGCCTAATAACATCAGCCTATTAACATCTGCCTAATACTATCCCTCTAATACCACCCATTATTAACATCTGCCTAATACTTAATACTATCCAGTTAAAACCATCCACCGATTAACATCTGTGGGGAAACGGACTCGTGAGATTTATTGATTTATATTAAATTTATATATTAATATATTTCATACGTTAATTTATTTATTTAGGTAGCGGACTGTATGATGTTGAAGTGGACTGTATGAGTTTTAATTCCCACAAATAGTTTCCTATTCAAGCTGGGGGAGGGGGTTTCCTATTCCTATTTCCTAATATTTCCTAGCAATATTATTCATTACGATATTAAGACTACAATGATTGGTAAATAAAATGGTGAAGCCTTATCTGTGTGGTAGTTCTGGCCTGGACAACCGGATATAATGCAGCAGATAACACAAACTAATACTCCTTGTAGGTGAAGCTGGAGTCTTCCCATGTCAAGTGTTGTATAAGGTAATTGTTACTAAGTCTTCTTCCCCTTCAATTTCACCTGTCAAAAGGCCCTCACAATAATAATCGTAACTTATATATGACAGTTATATCAGGGAAAATATTGTAATTTATTAGATAAGATTTAATTAATAATTTCCCTGTTTGGGTGGATCGCAATGCGTTCTCACGGGTATACCCTAATGTACCCTAACATTACTGGCAGGAATGACTAGATTTAACGCGTTATCGGATATCGAACACTTCCCTTATTGTTGACGAAGAGCGAGCGTGCTGATGATGGGAGCTCTCTACATCCCATAACACTACGTCTAGAGGGAATATTCTGGAGCTTCGTGAGCTCCAGCCAGACTTTGTTTACGTTAAATGTAATGGTGTTTGCCTCCTCTCACTCTCACGCCTCCGGTGTCAGCACCAGATGTGTGTTTTAATCAAGAAGTGGAAAGAGAGTTCACATTTAATCTATTTTATTTTAATACTGTTAATTAAGTTCATTCAAGAAAAATGTTTTTATGATGTTTACAGTCCAGAGACTGATGTTTTAAGAAGAATTCCCAATATTATTGTAGTTATGTAATATTATTATAGTTGATATATTATTATAATTGTTGAATTTCATGGTGACATATGACAATGATATCACCGTTTTCTTCCAAGGAAAATTCAACTGCAATCTCGTTTTCTTTGAGTTTGTTAGAAGTAAATCAGCAGCAATATTATCTGCCTATTATATATTGTTAGTAAATGGAGTCGGTTTTTCTGACAATATCCACCTAATACCCTACACTTAATACCATCTACCTAATACCACCCGCCAAATACCACCTCCTCTTGCCTTCAACCTAATACCATCCACATAACATCCCCCGAATACCATCCACCTAATAACATCCACCTAATACCATCCACAAAATACTAACCACCTAATAACATCTTCCTTGTACCTTATCCACCTAATATCTCCCGCCTAATAGCATCCGTCTAATACTATCCACCTAATACTATTCACCTAATATCATCCATCTAATACCATCTACCTAATTCTATCAATCTAATACCACCCACCTAATACCATCCTCTTAATAGCATCCACCTAATAACATCCGTCCAATACCATCCACTAGTAACATCTGCCAAATACCATCCACTTAATTCCACCCACCTAATACTATTCACGTAATACCATCCACCTAATAACAACAATCTAATACCATCCACCTAATAACGTCCACCAAACTCCACCCTCCTAGTAAAATCTGCCTAATACCATCCGCCTAATACCATCCGCCTAATACCATCCCCCCTAATACCATCCGCCTAATACCTTCCGCCTAATACCTTCCACCTAATACCATCCGCCTAATACCTTCCGCCTAATACCATCCGCCTAATACCATCCCCCTAATACCTACCGCCTAATACCTAATGAAAAATTAACATAAAAGCCGCCTACATATTAGACATATTTGAAAACATTGAAAATAAATACAGGCGAGGAGTCACAATAACGTGGCTGAAATATGTTGACCAAACTACACACTAGAAAGTGAAGGGACGATGACGTTTCGGGCCGTCCTGGACCATTCTCAAGTCGATTACGAGTGTCACAATCCTGGACCATTCTCAAGTCAAACCACAATCGACTTGAGAATGGTCCAGGACGGCCCGAAACGTCGTCGTCCCTTCACTTTCTAGTGTGGTTTGGTCAACAATGAAAATAAATCGAGATAAGGGACACAAAGCAAAGACTTATGCTGGGAAATCTAATGACAACTATGGTGCAAAATTATAGTCAACTGTCATTGTCCCTGATGGCACGTTGGCAGTAAACTCAGCCCGCACCTCACCAGTGATTTCGTCGGGGTTCGAGTCTTGGCCAAGTATGACTGACCGAGCAGTAATCTGTTGGACATTTTAAAGCTCGTTTAAGGCCACTAGATAAATGTACATAAATGTTAGTTAGATACACAACCAAGAAGTGCAAATCGTCGAGGACGACGATGATAACGTGCCGAGCCGTGTTGGACACACATTGGTCACACATGAGGTGTCTATTAATATCCTCATCTTAAATGCTTATATCGACAGCATTGTCAATAGCAGCGTCAGCAGAACTGCAGATGAAGCATCACGGGAAGACACACCACCCTCGAGAAGACCATCTTGAGCAGCGGCGCTGCACACACAATCGATAGCTAGCTCGTACTTGTGGCCAGTATATATTTTTATTTTACAATTAAACCAAAGTGAATTCCTTCCTAAATTGGTCTACGAATGCATGACAGAACTGGTGCGTTAGCTAAAACTTCTGTTCATAAAGAGGGAATTGATTATCATCTTGGGCTGCCTTTGAGGAGCCTGAGGGCAGTAATATTCCGGGAACGTCAACAAAATCTCATAGAACTGAGACAAAGTGAAATTCACACCAGTTCCTCCATCTATTATCATTCTATTATGCAGGAAGAACTGCACGTCTATGGGTCATCCAATAAGGTTAGCAGACTTCTAGATGTTACCACTGCTAGGCTTAGGCTCTGCTACAAGTACCTCCGGTAGATTGCAACTTCTGTAGATGTTGCAACATGTAGATTTTTTGCAACATGTAGATTTTTTGCAACATGTAGATTTGACTAAATGTAAACTCTGTCAGCATACTTTGCATTATTATATAATTGAATGTGAAAAAATCGCGGAATTCAGATATAACACCATCAATGGTGTCCAAGAAATGTGCAAGTACTTTATATATAATGATGTGCTGCCAGGAATCTTGGCGAAGCATCTAAGGTTTGCTTACTGTAGGTAATGCATACATGACTGTAAAGCTGCCGCCCAGTTGGGTGGGTGTGGAGCAAGACTAGTAACTGTGTGACTCACCATAGATGTAAAGTGCCTTGTATAGTGTTGTGAGCTTCTTGATGAATCACTTGTGCTATTAAAAGTTTATTGATATGAATATGTATTTGTGTATATGGATCTATATGTATTTGTGTATATGGATCTATATGTATTTGTGTATATGAATCTATATGTATTTGTGTATATTAATGTATATGTAACTGTGTATGTAATATTAATGTATATGTAACTGTGTATGTAATATTAAAAATTGCGTAACTTGCTTCATGAGATTGTCACTTGCTTAGCAAAATGAACTATGTGGTTCAGTTCCTGAGCCCAATATGTACCTCTATAACCCTCTTCTCCACCGCCCAACGGAATGAGTATGGGGTGCATAATAAAGAAATTTATAAAATGTCAAATTGAAAACAAAGCCTTTGTGTCACAGTTTTGATATCTTGCTTGATATGTGTCGTATATATTGTGGAACGTGCGAGGTTTAACTATGCAAGGTCTGGTGTTACAATACTACAAATGTTGTATTGTTGTGAGGTGCGGACGTTGTGATGATCAGTCAAGAACCTTAATGTTATGATCACTTAATCATTGGCGAGAGTGCTTGAGCTGGACTTCAGGTCTTCGTTCTCCTGAAAGCCGCAGCTTATTAGCTTAGGTTTAAGGGGTTAAATTTCCAGATAAGCTTTGGTAGCCATCTTTACTTTATGTGTAATGGGAGCACCAGGAGCAGAGGGATGCACACAACTAGTATTCTGGCAATGTTGACCAGACCACACACTACAAACTGAAGAAACGACGACTTTTCGGTCCGTCCTGGACCATTATTAAGTCGATTGTGATTGACGCAAGTGATTGACTTGCTTCATGTATTCTGGGAATGTTAACGTGCCTCAAGAAGTATATTATGTTTAGTTTCGTCCGACAACAAACTTTCCGGCTGTACTGAGAACATTTGTTGCCAGATAAAAAAAATATTACTTGCCTTGCTTCATGTATTCAATAGCTTTGTTGCCAATGTCCAGAGTTGTCTGGTTCGAGGCTTCAAGATACTGAAGAATGAAAATGTTGGGAGCGAAGTTTAGCATATTCTGTTCTCCACAACCATATGGCATTCGCACCAGTGAACCCAGATTCTGAAAGAAACACAAATGAATGTAAAAAAAATATTGAATATAAACTCTTAGAATTTGTGAAATTCCTCAATAATGTAACTCATAACAGCTGTTGGTAAATAATTTATAATGTTAGTGTGGATTAAGTCCATTTGTTACTCTCCATGGTGTATAACAGGTCACTGGAAACAGGAGACCTACCAAATAGTTGGAAGACAACTAATACAGTCCCAGTATACAAAAGGAGTGATAGGCAAAAGATACTGAACTACAGGCCTGTTTCCCTAGCTTGTATACCATGAAAGGTGATGGAGAACATCGCGAAGAAAAACCCCGTAGAGCATCTGGAGAGAAGGAGCTTTGTAACACATCACCAGCATGGGGGATCAAGGATGGTAAATCGTGCCTCACAGGTTTAATAGAATTCTATTCCCAAGTGACAAAAAATAGGCATGAAAGAGAAGAGTTGACAGACTGCAATTTCATGGACTGTCATAAAACCTTTGACACAATACCCCATAAGAGGCTGTTTCAGAATGTGGAGAAACAGGCAGGAATTACAGTTAAGGTGCTCTAGTGGATAAGGGGGTATTTATGCAACAGTGTTTATGCATTACCGTGAGGGGGATGTGAGAGAATGAAGTATGACAGCTATCTTAAGTTGTGCTAAGTGAGTGCACAATGTTAGATGAATCAGGAAGTGTTCTCCAGAGTGCACAGAGTGAGTGCACTCTATCAAGTTTTGTTAAATAAAGACCTAGGTCTTCCATGCTTGGTATCTACGGAAAGCCTAAACCTTCAGCAGACCAAAGTTATTGCAAGGTCCGTTGTATGCCTTGTCCTTTATTAATGAGAGTGAGGAGAATTTGTGTGTATCACAAGTCATCTCCAGAGTCAAGCTAGAGAGTGGAGCAAGAAGGAACTTTATCCCAACTTGCTGTTACGAAGGGATAAGGGGAAGGCCTTAGTCTCAAGTAAGTAATTATCAAAAGAAGGCACCAAACCGGGAAGGCTATGTAGCACCATCAAATGTGCGGAATAATCAGAGGGCGCTAAATATCACCATCAAATGTGCGGAATAATCAGAGGGCGCTAAATATCACCAAGGATGCCAATACGCTAACAAAAATGCATAAAGGGAACGATATCAAAAGTATCCGAGTCACCAAGAATTCGATTAAGGTGACTGCGAGGGGCGGTCGGAAAGCAAGACACACGCTCATCCTGGAAGTCAGGACATTCAAGAAGGACATGCACGACCGTAAGAGGGACAATGCAACTAGGACAATAAGGAGCAGGGCGGAGCTCCATCAAGTGACCATGGGTTAAGCGAGTATGGCCAATACGCAACCTCGCCAGAGCTGTTTCCCACCGCCGGTTACGGTGGAAGGAGGACGGCCACGAGGAAAACACAACATTTAAGAGTACGTAGTTTGTTACCAGTAACAGACAACCAAGAAGCATGCCAACGGGTAAGGATGGAGGAATGGATAACTGGGTAAAAGTCGGAATATGGAATACCTTTACGTGAGATGGGACAAGAGTGGACAGCTTCCTTGGCGGCAGCATCCGCACGCTCATTTAAAGACACCAATATGGCTGGGAACTCAACAAAACTCAACCGACTTAAATTTACTGTAACAAGAAACAGCCAATGCTGGATCTCGAAAACTACTGGATGAACCGGATTAAAGGACCCGAGAGCCATGAGGGCATTACGAGAGTCAACAACAACTACAAAGGAAGACTGAAAACGAGAAAGCAGGAGACGAAGAGCATAGAGAATAGCATAAAGCTCTGCTCTAAAGATGCTAGTCTCCAGAGGTAAGCGACACATATAAGTGCGATCAGGAAAAACAACACAGTAGCTAACACCGTCCGCAGACTTAGACCCATCGGTTAAGACAGAAACGGAGCGGGAGTGAGAAGAAAAGTGCTCAAGGAAAAGGCGTTCTAGAACCGTAGAAGGGGTAAAAGCTTAAGTGATGCGGGTCAAGGATGTACAAAACCGCGGAAGGGGGACTCTCCACGGGGGCAAAGAAGGAACAACACGAGGAGAAACATTAGAAACACAAACGGAAAGAGAATCCTGTAATCGTGATAACCAGACAGAAAGAGGGAGGTGGTGAAGAGGAACAGAACCGCAGGAGGGGTAAAAGTTAAAGCACGACAGAGGCGAGACGAAGGATGTTGAAAGAACCGCGCAAGATAGCGAAGACAGTAGCGATCACGGCGGTCCTGAAGAGACAGGAAGCCAGTGTCAACATACAAGCTAAGGACGGGAGTCGAACGAAGGGCACCAGAACTGAGGTGCAACCCAGTATGGTGCAAAGCATCAAGAAGGAGAAGCAGACGAGTAAGCAGGGCAACCATAATCGAGCTTAGACAGGACGAGAAAGGAATGTAAAGCAAGGAGAGTGCGCCTATCCGCTCCCCAAGAGGTATAGGACAATACCCGAAGGAGGGTAAGGACCTTAGAGCACTCTTCACGGAGGTAAGAGATATGGGGAGACCAAGACAAACGAGTGTCAAGGAATAACCCCAAAAGCTTCGCGGAATCTTTGTATTCAAGAAGATGACCATAAAGTGACAAAGAGCGACGAAGAACGACCCGTTTCCGAGTAAAAGTCATGGCACATATCTTAGAAGTAGAGAACTTGAAGCCTTGATCGGAGGCCCAAGACGACACGGCATCAATCACAAGTTGAAGCCGGCGTTGAAGGAGAGGCGAATTATCACCCTGACAGCAAAGGGTAAGATCATCTACATAGAGAGCGGAGAAGACGCCAGAAGGAAGAGAGGAAAGAATACCAGTGTGGGCAACCAGAAGAAGAGTAGTGCTCAGAACAGTACACAGAGGCACACCTTTGTATTGTTGAAAAGAGGCAGAAAGAGCGGTACCAAGCCTCACCCGCAAGGAACGACGAGAGAGGAAGCTGCAGAGAAAGAGAGGGAGATGACCACGAAGGCCAAAAGAATGAAGATAGGATAGAATATGATAACGCCAAGTGGTGTCGTAAGCCTTTTCCAGATCAAAAAGGACGGCAACAATGAAGGTCTTCGCAGCAAAAGCAGTACGAATATAGACCTCCAAGTTCACCAGGACATCTGCTGTGCTGTGGCACTTGCGGAAACCAAATTGAGAAGGAGAGAGGAGATGATGGTGTTCCAGGAACCACATCAGACAAACGTTAACCGTTCAAACGTTCAAAGAGTTTGCAGACACAACTTGTGAGGGCAATAGGGCGAAAGTCCTTAGGGGATGTTCCCAGAGACCCTGATTTGCCAACAGGGAGGACAACGGCATCGAGCCAGTCCTCAGGGACTGACGACGACTCCTAGATCCGATTATACAGACTCAGTAATTACTGAGACGTGCACAGAGGGATATGGCGAAGCATCTCATAATGAATGCCATCGGAGTCCACTGCCGTAGAACCGCAGAGGGCCAGGGCAGAACGAAGTTCAGAGAGAGAGAAGGGATCATTATAGGGAAGCTGAAGATGAGTGCAGAAATCGAAAGGACGAGATTCAAGGACAGGTTTATGAAGACGGAAAGATCGGGGAAGATGAAGACCAGAGCTAACAGAAGAAAAGTGGGAACCAAGTTCGTTAGCGACATGCAACGGGACCGCCACAAGAGTATCATGGAGGTGAAGGACCGGTGAAACATCGGGAACGAACTTACCCGCTATCTTGCAGATATGCTTCCAGATCTGTGGCAGAGGAGTTTCGGACGTAATGGTGGAGACATAAGATGCCCAACATTCACGTTTAGCCGTACGGATGGCCCTACGGGCCACTGCACTCGCCTTCCGAAAGAAAAGAAAAGAATCGGCCGTCTGCCGACGGCGGTGTCTCTTCCAGGCTGCACGCTTACAGCGGACAGCCCGAGCACAGTCCGCATTCCACCAGGGAACACACTTCTTTAGATCCCGAGAGGAAGAACGAGGAATAGAGCGGAGGGCAGCGTCGAAGACAGAGTCATGAAAAAGGAGGAGAGAGCGAGGGAGAGGCAGAAGGGAGAGGTCAGAAAGAGCAGCACTGAGGGTAAATAGGTTCCATTCCGCTTTAGCAAACTGCCACCTAGGGAGGGAGAGGGGAGGGCGAAAAGAGAAAAAGGTAACAAGGATGGGTAAATGGTCACTGCCATGGAGGTCATCAAGAACCTGCCACGTGAAATCTAAGTAAAGAGAAGACGAGCAAAGAGAAAGATCAAGACAGGAAAGGGTGCGAGTCCGAGAGTCCAAATGTGTGGACTATCCAGAATTCAGAAAAAACAGGGAAGAAAAGAGGATAAACGGCTCAAGAAGGCGACCTCGGGTTTTCGTCAGAACATCACCCCAAAGGGAATGACAACTGAAATCGCCCAACCGGAGCACAGGCTCTGGCAAGGAGTCCAGTAGGTGTCTTAGATCAGGAAGAGAAAGCGGGACACTCGGGGGGAGATAAATGGAACAAACTGTGTACCATTTCCCCACAAAGATACGAGCAGCAGAACAATGGAGAGGCGAAGGAAAAAGTAAGGGGACAAAGGGAACCTCAGAGCGAATCAATATAGCAGAAGAATTACGAGCCCCAGCAACAGCTGGGGGGAGGGGGAAAGAAAGGAATAGCCACGAAAGCGACCAGGATGAGAACCAAGCATCGGCTCCTGGAGACAGACACAAAGGGGCGAAAACCACGAAATCAGAAGTTGGAGTTCAAGGAAATTGGCGTAATAACCTCGAACGTTCCATTGAAGAACAGACATTGACGAAAAGAGAAAGGACAACAACAGAGAACAAGGAAGAAACAAAGGCAAAAGAGCAACAGAGCACGTTAAAGAATATCAGGGTCAGCAAAGTCAGGGTTAGGGGGCATGGGTAAACTGAGCAAAGACGGAGGGAAGGAAGCGGGAAAACAGACCAAAGGTGGGCGGGCGGGGTCCGGAGGAGGAGGAGACAACCGAGAGGAGCAGTCAACGAGAGCAGCAGGAAGAGGTGGAGGAGAAAGAGGGGAGCGCACCTCAGCAAGGGCAGCAACCAAGAGGGAAGCGGGGGCCAAAGAAACCTCCATAGCAGGAACAGGGGGCGCAACCACCGAAATGGGAGGGGAAGGAGCGATAGAGTCAGTAGTAGGGGCCGAGGAAGAAAGCGAAGCCTTCTTACCTGCCAGGGAGGAGGAAGGAGAGGAGCCAGGCTTATGCTTCTGACTTAAAGAGATAATTTGTATTTGCGATAAGACTTACCATTAATGTATGATGACTTACTGTAAATATGTAGCTCTTGTAATAGCACTTTCTCTGTAACTAGCTGACATTGTAACTATAAGGTGTGAAGGATAGAAGAAATTGTTTATGTAATAATCTAAGATGAGGTGTGATAAAGACCTTTTGTGCCCTCTGTAATGCTTTTGCGCTACCGCTCACAGGATGAGTATGGGGTGCACAATAAACTAGCCGCCTTAGGCGGCAACAATCAAATCAAATCACTTAAAGAGATCGGCGTCCCAGCAACTACGTACCGGGCAACGGATTCCAGCGTCTCAACAGGAGAAACTGAACGAGAGCATACACGACGGCCGTTAGGAGAGCGATGGACATCAGCACGCACCGACAGGCGGCGGGGAGAGTCAATAGACGGAGGAGAAGGATGGGAAGGAGGATCGGAGGGAGACGAGGAAGAAGACACAGGAGACATGACAGACCGGGTAGAAAAAAGGGGAACCCCAGACAGAGGACCAGAAGGGGGACCCTTCGGGACAGAACTCAAAGGGACAGAGGAGGGGGCAGTGGGCGTATCAGGGTCCAAGGCCCGGAAACGGTTGTGAGTCTGAGGAAGGTGGGAAGGACGAGGAGAGGAAGAGAGCAACACGCGAGCATAAGAGACATTTGCATACAGCGGGAGCCGGCGAACCTGGCGCCTCACCTCAGGAAAAGATAAACGCTCCCGGTGCTTCAAGTTGAGGACGGCTGCCTCAAGCTTGTAATGGATATAGGCACGGGAGAAGGTAGGATGGGCCTCACAGCAGTTGAGGCAGCGAGCCTGGGGAGAAGTGCACTCCGACTTAGAGTGACCTTCGCCCCAACACAAAGGACAGAGAGAGACAGTCCCAGAGCAGCGGAGGGCACCATGCCCAAACCTCCAGCACTTGTTAGAGCCTAGGAGAAGGAATGTACTCCTGGACAGAACACCTGGCACCAGCAAGAATGACAGAGGGTGGAAGGGTCCTACCATCAGAGGTTATCTTTACAACCCAAAGGGGTTGACGGCGACGACCACGAGGAGGACGAGTAAACGTGTCTACCTGAAGGACAGAATGGCCCTGGGCATCGAGGATATGCCGAATATCATCGTGGCAGTCCTGCAGATTCCGAACACCGGTCGCAACATGGGGCGGGAGGAGAATAGTGCCAACACGGGCATTCAACCGAGCGTTCTTGGAGACCCGAACAGGGGTCTCGTCAAAGCTCGATAAAGCAGCCAAGCGGGAAGCCGCATCCTGAGAAAGAGCAGCAACGACACGTGTACCGAGACAGGTGGGGTTGAAGGTGATAGAGACATCTATGGAATCTACAAGGTGCCTATGAAGGGAGAAATCGTCAGGAGGCGCAGAATCAAGAGGGAAGAGATCAAAGTATTTGGCCCACGAAGCGGGACCAAACAAGACTTGAAAGGCATCAGAACAGGAAAGAATCGAGCGAGTGCGGCCGTGTCGAGGACGGCGTTGAGAACCCGGAGAGAGAGAGAGGGGGTTAAAGGCGCAGTAGTCACAACTAGAGACTGAGCAGTGCCAGGGGACGAGGTAGTCACCACTGGGGGCTTGGGGCTCGACCCAACCACAGAGGATGCAGGGGAGCCGAGGGGAGTAGTCAGAGAGGCCAAAGGAGGAGCAAGGTCGGGGCCAAATGCAGCGGAGGCTACAAATCCCAGTCTTTCAACACGGACCGACTCGGGGGCTTGGTCGCCCACTCCACGAGCCTGAGAAGATAAAGGATGAACACAATGCAACATGAGGACGAAAAAGAAACATTCATTCACGAATGTGCCCCCACACCCACCATGGAGCCACAATTAGAGGCAGGACACCCAACAAGAAGCTATCGCCGATCATGCCAGGGCCTCCTATGGGTGCGTCGTGAGTATACGCCCCACAAACGCCACCTTAAAAACCGTCAGTCCGTCTAGATCGGGTTCAGTGTCGAAAGGATGATTGACAATAAAAGGTTCCCCCTCGCTCTCGACGTCGGGTACTGCAGTTCTACGGGTGCAAGAGTATGCCTCCTCAAGCACCCGGGCGTCAAAATAGAAGAAGTTCAAAGGACTAACCAAAACAAGCAAAAGGTCGCCAGGAAACGACAAGCAGATAGGAGAAGAGGGGGAGAAAAACGAAACAGAAGGAAAAGGAAAAGTTGTTCAGCACAATTAGAGAGGACAGCAGCAGGAGCACAACACTAGAAAAGGACATAGGACTGTCCCAAGGAACATCACACTCTGGCAGCCGCCAACTGAGCCCCCCTCACAGCATTAACAAGCTGAACAGGGAGGGGGGGTCACTTGCGTCAAACTATAGGCCAATTAGCATAACGTCTATTGTGGGAAAGTTAATTGAATCGATAATTGCAAATACAATTCGTCGTCATTTTGAAACACATAAATTAATAAATGAGGTGCAACATGGTTATACAAATGGCCCTTCATGTTTAACAAATTTGCTATCTTTTTACCCCACCATAGTTGAGGATAGTGATAAGGATTGTGATGTTGTGTACCTTGACTTTAGCAAAGCTTTTGATACAGTGCCACAAGAAAGACTGATTAAAAATATAGAGGCTCATGGTATTGGGGGTGCTATATTAAGCTGGATTAGGGCATTACTATTCCAAAGGAAACAGAGTTAGTAAAAATGGGGTTAAGTCAGTGTGGGATAATGTTGTTAGTGGAGTGCCTCAAGGCTCTGTCCTGGGACCTCTGCTGTTTATAATATACATATATAAATGATTTAGATTCAGGTTTGAGTAGCAACATTTGCAAATTTGCAGATGATACAACAATTGGTAGGGAAATTAACACGAAAGAAGACTCACTATCACTTCAAGTTGATCTAAATAGGGTTTTGAAATGGTCAAAAGATTGGCATATACAGTTTAATGCTGATAAATGTAAAGTTTTGAGGCTAGGTAATGATGATAAAGTTACAAGATACGGGTTGGATGATGTTGAGATTGCGAAGTCTGATTGCGAAAGGTATCTAGGAATTATGATTAGTAAGAATTTAAAACAAAAGGATCAATGCATGAATGTTCGTAATAAGGCAAATAAGACACTGGGATTTATTAATCAAAGCGCTAGTAACAAGACACCTGGTGTGGTTCTTCAGCTATATCTTGCTCTGGTTAGGCCCCATTTAGATTATGCAGTTCAGTTTTGGTCGCTGTACTAAAGAATGGATATAAATTCACTTGAACGTGTCCAGCGATATAACAATTAAACAATCAGCGTTCGAAGACCTCGTCCAGCTCCTAGGAGGTTGGGTGCGTACCCAGGATACAGCACGCATATATATATATATATATATATATATATATATATATATATATATATATATATATATATATATATATATATATATATAATGTACTTTGGAGTGTTAACATATTTTATGCAATTATGTATTGTATGAAAAGGCTGAGATTTGCTTTTCTTTTTCATACAAATTTTGTTGCAATGAATTTTAAAGTGATCAAACCTTAAGTGTAGGGCCAAGAAGATCACCAACTGCTGTAACCCATCCTCGAGCTGAATCCTGAACTATTTCTGCTGGTGGTTTGAGCCTCCACATTTCGAAGGAGTCTGTATTGGCCTCAATATCTGAAACACCAAACAAAACCTAATATATGAAACACCAACCAAAACGTAATGATCCTTAATTTACGAGTCTATTAGGCTGTTTTTTCCCTGTCCAGCGCTGACCTGAGTCACGAAGACAGGTGTTGTGATCTGTCTTCTCTGGCCACTCCAATACATCCCCTCATTACTGTCATTAGTAAATACATCACTCGCCACTGAGGAAAAACTACGTGTTATTTACATTGATATTATTAATGAGAGAAAACTATAGAACCATAAATCTCTGACTCACTTCCCTTTGCCAACAAATTGTAACAGCAAGTCACAACAGTCTACAGCTTGTAAAAGCCCCACTTTATCCTATTGTAGAAAGCGGGTATGACGATACTTAGGCCTAACGACTAACTGATATATACTAACATGGTAAAATAATATTTTGAATGAAGTGAATTAAGATAATATTATGGAAAACTTCGTTCAGTTTAATGATTTATTAATTTTGATGAGTTTGGTATCATTTGATAATTGATTTGTTATTTTTTTCATTAAGAACCTAAAAGTATTGTTTAATAGTTTATCATCTATTGTTCTTCCAAAGGCCCAATAGATAATAGATTCTTATCTTGTTTATTACTATTTACACTCCTTATATCTATATCTATATCAATCAATTAAAAATTAAATTCTGATAATTCTGACAAATGGTTGTACATTTGTAACCAGGAGAGTTTACATCTATAGTACAGTACATTACTTACGTAAGAATGTCCCAGTAGGAGCATAGTAAGTAAACATTGTCATTACTAGAATCACAAACTTGCTTGGTGAACACTTGTAAGGATCACTTCAGTGATCACTACACTAAACTTGGGGACAACTTGTAGAGATCACTTCAGTGATCACTACACTGAACTTGGGGACAACTTTTAGAGATCACTTCAGTGATCACTACACTAAACTTGGGGACAACTTGTAGAGATCACTTCAGTGATCACTACACTAAACTTGGGGACAACTTGTAGAGATCACTTCAGTGATCACTACACTAAACTTGGGGACAACTTGTAGAGATCACTTCAGTGATCACTACACTGAACTTGGGGACAACTTTTAGAGATCACTTCAGTGATCACTACACTAAACTTGGGGACAACTTTTAGAGATCACTTCAGTGATCACTACACTAAACTTGGGGACAACTTGTAGAGATCACTTCACTGATGACTACACTAAACTTGGGGACAACTTTTAGAGATCACTTCAGTGATCACTACACTAAACTTGGGGACAACTTTTAGAGATCACTTCAGTGATCACTACACTAAACTTGGGGACAACTTGTAGAGATCACTTCACTGATGACTACACTAAACTTGGGGACAACTTTTAGAGATCACTTCACTGATGACTACACTAAACTTGGGGACAACTTTTAGAGATCACTTCACTGATGACTACACTAAACTTGGGGACAACTTTTAGAGATCACTTCAGTGATCACTACACTAAACAGGTGTATAGCCATCTAAATAAAAAGTAAATATTAGGCTTAAAGTGAGTGACATTTAGCTAAGAATTTGAAAGATAATACCTTATAAAGACAATATATATCACAAAATTAGGATTTTGAGACAATTAGAAGTAGAACTAATATAAACTAATCATACCATGACGTTGTATGTATTTGCACACCCTCAGCATTATACAACAATAAATTCATACTGAATTTATTGAGATCAATACTGAAGTCAACTTCCTCGGGAAGGAATACTTGACCATTACGGCCATCAGACCACGAGGTCAGAGTAAACAGTTAGCTCATCAGTACTTGTTGGGATTTGTTGAGAGACTGCAGTATCATGAGCTCTGAAATCTACCTTTTACTCTACATCAAAATTGATATTAATTTTCCGTGAGTACTGCGCTCTTGCCTTTATATCTTACACCAGTTTACTTGAATATACCAGGAAACCCTATTTAGGAATCCTCATTCTAAAGAATTAAATAAACTAATGTTTAAACTGTCAACCCATTGTTTGTTAACTGTACCTGGTGACAAATACGTAACCAGGTACAATTAACACACAAGGGGTTGACAGTTTAAACATTAGTTTATTTAATTCTATAGATTGAGGTTTCCTAAATATGGTTTCCTGGTATATGTAAGTAAACTGGTGTAAGATACATAGGCAAGAGCTACCACACTCCCCAGTATCACTTCCAAAACTGGACAAACCATTGCCACAACAACACACCCTGGGTCAGGGTAGAGAGGACACACCCTGGGTCAGGGTGGAGAGGACACACCCTGGGTCAGGGTAGAGAGGACACACCCTGGGTCAGGGTAGAGAGGAGGGAGAACTACCAAAACCTTCCAGAAGTGACACACAACATGGACAATCATTCATATTTGCAAACATTCAAGGTTTAAAGCCAAAGTCAAGTAATAAAGATAAGTTCATAAATGGCCTCCTATTAGAGTCATACTCAATATTTGGGGCATTCACGGAAACTCATATAAAAGATTACATGGATGGTGAAATCTGGATTCCAAATTATAATTTATATAGATGTGATAGAAAAACTAGGTCAAATGGAGGAGTAGGTCTGTATATTAAAGAAGACCTGGTATGCACAGAACTACTAAACTCAACTAATGAGGTGGTAGAGGTACTTGGAATTAAGGTAGAGAAACTAAACCTAATTATTATTCTAATATATAAACCGCCAGATACAACGGTTGAGGAATTCACAGAGCAGATGCACAAAATAGAGAACATAATTGACAACCTAGCAAACCCAGCTCCAGATATTATCTTCCTTGGAGATTTCAATTTACCGAGTCTAAGATGGAGAATGGCAAACACAAATATCATAGCAGGGAATGACCCCGGGAAATAACCAACCACAGGTCAGAGAACTTTTGAGATTCTGTGACAAATTCTCGCTCAATCAACAGATTACAGAACCAACTAGGAACGAAAACACACTAGACTTGTTATTCACAAACAATAATGAACTAATCAGAGACATCACAATCTCAGATACTTCATACTCAGACCATAAGCTCATCGAAGTGCGAACTAGCATAAATAACGGTAGTAGGTCTAAGAGACCCAACAAGCGAGGAAGAATATTCAATCAATTCAATTTCAACAATAGGAGGATTGACTGGGAAAAAATAAATGTAGACCTTCCAACCATTCAATATGAGACGGTTTTAAGCGACAAAACTCCCACACAGGGAATAGCTCAACTGACAGCTGAAGCTTACAAGGTCTGCTTGAAGCACGTGCCTGTGAGGAGGGGCAGAAAGAGGACCACTCTAGAAAGAGAACGCACACGACTGTACAGGAGAAGGAAAAAAATAACGGAAATGCTACGGCAGACACAACTATCACAAGCAAGGAAAACAAGCCTAAGCAGGGAGATCGAAAAATAGAACAAACGTTGAAGCGATCATATGAGTCTGAGGAAATGGAATTGGAAAAGAAAGCTATAGACGAGATAAGGAAAAATCCGAAATATTTTTTCTCATACGCAAAATCAAAATCCAAAACCTCGACCAGTATTGGACCGTTAATTACAAATGAAGGTACGTACACAGAGGACGACAAAGAGATTAGTGAAATTCTAAGAAGCCAGTATGAGGCTATGTTTAGCACACCAATAAACAACATGAAAGTTGATGACCCAGACAGCTTCTTTATGAATGACATTCAAGCTGCCGATAGTATAACGGATATTACCACAAACTCGGAAGACTTTGAAAGAGAAATTGACAATATGCCTATGCACTCAGCTCCTGGGCCTGACTCATGGAATTCAATATTCATAAAGAAATGTAAAGTACCAGTAGCGAGAGCACTTAGCGTAATATGGAAAAAGAGCCTGGATACAGGGGAGATACCAGCAGCACTTAAATCTGCAGATATAGCTCCGTTGCACAAGGGAGGGAGTAAAGCCTTGGCAAAAAATTATAGGCCAGTTGCACTAACATCACACATAATAAAAGTGTTTGAAAGAGTGATTAGGAATCAAATTTCAAGTTTTATGGAAAACAATGAATTGCACAATCCAGGACAACATGGATTTAGAGCGGGAAGATCCTGTCTGTCACAGTTACTCAACCACTATGACAAAATCACAGAAGCCCTAGAAGAAAAGCAAAATGCAGATGTTGTATACACAGACTTTGCAAAGGCGTTCGACAAATGTGACCATGGGGTGATAGCGCACAAAATGAGGTCAATGGGAATAACTGGAAAAGTAGGACGCTGGATACTCAATTTCCTGTCGAACAGAACACAAAGAGTAACAGTCAATCAGATAAAATCGAGTCCAAGCGATGTTAAAAGCTCCGTACCTCAAGGTACAGTCCTTGCACCGCTACTGTTCCTTATTCTCATATCTGATATAGACAAAAATACACGTCACAGCTTCGTGTCGTCCTTTGCAGATGACACAAAAATCAGCATGAAAATTACCTCTGCTGAAGACATTGAAAAACTACAAGCAGATGTCAACAAAGTTTTCGATTGGGCAGCAGAAAATAACATGATGTTTAACAGTGATAAATTTCAGGTACTCAGGTACGGCAAAAATGAGGATCTGAAACATAATACAGGGTACAAAACACAATCGAATCTTCCCATAGTAGAAAAACAGCATGTCAAGGATTTGGGAATAATGATGTCCTACGATCTGACGTTTAGGGAGCATAACCAAGCAAATATTGCATCAGCCAGAAAAATGATCGGATGCATTACGAGAACTTTCAAATCCAGGGATCCCATCACAATGGTTGTACTCTACAAGTCATCTGTGTTGTCCCGTTTTGAGTACTGCACAGTACTCACTTCCCCCTTCAGAGCAGGAGAGATTGCTGAAATAGAGGAAATATAGAGAACATATATGGCATGCATAGACGAGATAAAACACCTAAATTATTGGGATCGTCTCAAAGCTCTCCAAATGTACTCTCTAGAAAGGAGACGAGAGAGATACCAAATAATATACACATGGAAAATACTGGAGGGTCAGGTCCCAAATCTACACAGTAAAATAACAACGTACTGGAGTGAACGATATGGAAGAAAATGCAAGATTGAACCAGTAAAGAGCAGAGGTGCCATAGGCACAATCAGAGAGCACTGTATAAACATCATAGGTCCGCGGTTGTTCAACGTTCTCCCAGCGACTATAAGAAATATTGCCGGAACAACCGTGGACATCTTCAAGAGAAAACTGGACGGTTTTCTAAGAGACGTTCCGGATCAGCCGGGCTGTGGTGGGTATGTGGGCCTGCGGGCCGCTCCAAGCAACAGCCTTGTGGACCAAACTCTCACAAGTCGAGCCTGGCCTCGGGCCGGGCTTGGGGAGTAGAAGAACTCCCAGAACCCTATCAACCAGGTATCAACCAGCGCAGTATACACGGAAAATTAATGTCCATTTTGATGTAGAAGAATAGGTAGTTTTCCGAGCTCATGATTCAGCAGTCTCTCAACAAGTCACAAGAACATTTTGGTCATTATATCAAGAATGTAAAATGCATCAACTTTGAAATAAAACTTAACAAAAATACTTACCACGTGAACAAATATATTTGGTCCACGTCTTCTCTCTAAGGAAGCCCTCAGCCTCTACTTTAATGGGCTTTATTATTACATCTCTGCAATAGAGTATTTAAGTAAACGATCATGTTAGACTGTTAATGTACAATATCAAAATGTAATATCAAATTCGTTTTAATAATTTATTATGAAAAACACAGGCAACTATATATATATATATATATATATATATATGCAAACAAGCCTGAATGGTCCCCAGGACTATATACAACTGAAAACTCACACCCCAGAAGTGACTCGAACCCATACTCCCACAACTGGTATGTACAGGGACGCCTTAATCCGCTTGACCATCACGACCGGACATAAGGAAGTGATAGCCGAGGCTATTTGAACCACTTCCCCGCCGGCACTCGGATGGTAATCTTGGGCATAGCATTTTATCAAATCACCTCATTCTTTGGGGCACACGTGAGGAACACAAATGCAAACAAGCCTGAATGGTCCCCAGGACTATATACAACTGAAAACTCACACCCCAGAAGTGACTCGAACCCATACTCCCACAACTGGTATGTACAGGGACGCCTTAATCCGCTTGACCATCACGACCGGACATAAGGAAGTGATAGCCGAGGCTATTTGAACCACTTCCCCGCCGGCACTCGGATGGTAATCTTGGGCATAGCATTTTATCAAATCACCTCATTCTTTGGGGCACACGTGAGGAACACAAATGCAAACAAGCCTGAATGGTCCCCAGGACTATATACAACTGAAAACTCACACCCCAGAAGTGACTCGAACCCATACTCCCACAACTGGTATGTACAGGGACGCCTTAATCCGCTTGACCATCACGACCGGACATAAGGAAGTGATAGCCGAGGCTATTTGAACCACTTCCCCGCCGGCACTCGGATGGTAATCTTGGGCATAGCATTTTATCAAATCACCTCATTCTTTGGGGCACACGTGAGGAACACAAATGCAAACAAGCCTGAATGGTCCCCAGGACTATATACAACTGAAAACTCACACCCCAGAAGTGACTCGAACCCATACTCCCACAACTGGTATGTACAGGGACGCCTTAATCCGCTTGACCATCACGACCGGACATAAGGAAGTGATAGCCGAGGCTATTTGAACCACTTCCCCGCCGGCACTCGGATGGTAATCTTGGGCATAGCATTTTATCAAATCACCTCATTCTTTGGGGCACACGTGAGGAACACAAATGCAAACAAGCCTGAATGGTCCCCAGGACTATATACAACTGAAAACTCACACCCCAGAAGTGACTCGAACCCATACTCCCACAACTGGTATGTACAGGGACGCCTTAATCCGCTTGACCATCACGACCGGACATAAGGAAGTGATAGCCGAGGCTATTTGAACCACTTCCCCGCCGGCACTCGGATGGTAATCTTGGGCATAGCATTTTATCAAATCACCTCATTCTTTGGGGCACACGTGAGGAACACAAATGCAAACAAGCCTGAATGGTCCCCAGGACTATATACAACTGAAAACTCACACCCCAGAAGTGACTCGAACCCATACTCCCACAACTGGTATGTACAGGGACGCCTTAATCCGCTTGACCATCACGACCGGACATAAGGAAGTGATAGCCGAGGCTATTTGAACCACTTCCCCGCCGGCACTCGGATGGTAATCTTGGGCATAGCATTTTATCAAATCACCTCATTCTTTGGGGCACACGTGAGGAACACAAATGCAAACAAGCCTGAATGGTCCCCAGGACTATATACAACTGAAAACTCACACCCCAGAAGTGACTCGAACCCATACTCCCACAACTGGTATGTACAGGGACGCCTTAATCCGCTTGACCATCACGACCGGACATAAGGAAGTGATAGCCGAGGCTATTTGAACCACTTCCCCGCCGGCACTCGGATGGTAATCTTGGGCATAGCATTTTATCAAATCACCTCATTCTTTGGGGCACACGTGAGGAACACAAATGCAAACAAGCCTGAATGGTCCCCAGGACTATATACAACTGAAAACTCACACCCCAGAAGTGACTCGAACCCATACTCCCACAACTGGTATGTACAGGGACGCCTTAATCCGCTTGACCATCACGACCGGACATAAGGAAGTGATAGCCGAGGCTATTTGAACCACTTCCCCGCCGGCACTCGGATGGTAATCTTGGGCATAGCATTTTATCAAATCACCTCATTCTTTGGGGCACACGTGAGGAACACAAATGCAAACAAGCCTGAATGGTCCCCAGGACTATATACAACTGAAAACTCACACCCCAGAAGTGACTCGAACCCGAAGTGATGGGTTCGAGTCACTTCTGGGGTGTGAGTTTTCAGTTGTATATAGTCCTGGGGACCATTCAGGCTTGTTTGCATTTGTGTTCCTCACGTGTGCCCCAAAGAATGAGGTGATTTGATAAAATGCTATGCCCAAGATTACCATCCGAGTGCCGGCGGGGAAGTGGTTCAAATAGCCTCGGCTATCACTTCCTTATGTCCGGTCGTGATGGTCAAGCGGATTAAGGCGTCCCTGTACATACCAGTTGTGGGAGTATGGGTTCGAGTCACTTCTGGGGTGTGAGTTTTCAGTTGTATATAGTCCTGGGGACCATTCAGGCTTGTTTGCATTTGTGTTCCTCACGTGTGCCCCAAAGAATGAGGTGATTTGATAAAATGCTATGCCCAAGATTACCATCCGAGTGCCGGCGGGGAAGTGGTTCAAATAGCCTCGGCTATCACTTCCTTATGTCCGGTCGTGATGGTCAAGCGGATTAAGGCGTCCCTGTACATACCAGTTGTGGGAGTATGGGTTCGAGTCACTTCTGGGGTGTGAGTTTTCAGTTGTATATAGTCCTGGAGACCATTCAGGCTTGTTTGCATTTGTGTTCCTCACGTGTGCCCCAAAGAATGAGGTGATTTGATAAATGCTATGCCCAAGATTACCATCCGAGTGCCGGCGGGGAAGTGGTTCAAATAGCCTCGGCTATCACTTCCTTATGTCCGGTCGTGATGGTCAAGCGGATTAAGGCGTCCCTGTACATACCAGTTGTGGGAGTATGGGTTCGAGTCACTTCTGGGGTGTGAGTTTTCAGTTGTATATAGTCCTGGGGACCATTCAGGCTTGTTTGCATTTGTGTTCCTCACGTGTGCCCCAAAGAATGAGGTGATTTGATAAAATGCTATGCCCAAGATTACCATCCGAGTGCCGGCGGGGAAGTGGTTCAAATAGCCTCGGCTATCACTTCCTTATGTCCGGTCGTGATGGTCAAGCGGATTAAGGCGTCCCTGTACATACCAGTTGTGGGAGTATGGGTTCGAGTCACTTCTGGGGTGTGAGTTTTCAGTTGTATATAGTCCTGGGGACCATTCAGGCTTGTTTGCATTTGTGTTCCTCACGTGTGCCCCAAAGAATGAGGTGATTTGATAAAATGCTATGCCCAAGATTACCATCCGAGTGCCGGCGGGGAAGTGGTTCAAATAGCCTCGGCTATCACTTCCTTATGTCCGGTCGTGATGGTCAAGCGGATTAAGGCGTCCCTGTACATACCAGTTGTGGGAGTATGGGTTCGAGTCACTTCTGGGGTGTGAGTTTTCAGTTGTATATAGTCCTGGGGACCATTCAGGCTTGTTTGCATTTGTGTTCCTCACGTGTGCCCCAAAGAATGAGGTGATTTGATAAAATGCTATGCCCAAGATTACCATCCGAGTGCCGGCGGGGAAGTGGTTCAAATAGCCTCGGCTATCACTTCCTTATGTCCGGTCGTGATGGTCAAGCGGATTAAGGCGTCCCTGTACATACCAGTTGTGGGAGTATGGGTTCGAGTCACTTCTGGGGTGTGAGTTTTCAGTTGTATATAGTCCTGGGGACCATTCAGGCTTGTTTGCATTTGTGTTCCTCACGTGTGCCCCAAAGAATGAGGTGATTTGATAAAATGCTATGCCCAAGATTACCATCCGAGTGCCGGCGGGGAAGTGGTTCAAATAGCCTCGGCTATCACTTCCTTATGTCCGGTCGTGATGGTCAAGCGGATTAAGGCGTCCCTGTACATACCAGTTGTGGGAGTATGGGTTCGAGTCACTTCTGGGGTGTGAGTTTTCAGTTGTATATAGTCCTGGGGACCATTCAGGCTTGTTTGCATTTGTGTTCCTCACGTGTGCCCCAAAGAATGAGGTGATTTGATAAAATGCTATGCCCAAGATTACCATCCGAGTGCCGGCGGGGAAGTGGTTCAAATAGCCTCGGCTATCACTTCCTTATGTCCGGTCGTGATGGTCAAGCGGATTAAGGCGTCCCTGTACATACCAGTTGTGGGAGTATGGGTTCGAGTCACTCCTGGGGTGTGAGTTTTCAGTTATATATATATATATTATATATATATATATATATATATATATATATATATATATATATATATATATATATATATATATATATATATTATTAAATATGACCGAAAAAGTAAGATTAATAATTCTAACACGAATTTTCTCAATCTTTCGTACATTTCTTTTCACTGTTGGAGGTAATTCAAAAATCAATTCTCCAAAATTCATTTTTATTTCTAGTCTGACGCGACACTTGAGCGCGTTTCGTAAAATTTATTACATTTTCAAAGACTTTACACATACACAACTGAATAGAACTTACATACCTCCGATTTGTTTATATTTACATTTGAGTGAGGTGGATGGGGTGAGGTGGTATTTAATAGGGTATTAATTTCATCAACACAAGACAGAACACGAAAGAATGGGTATTGAAATGGATGTGATTGTAGAAAGCCTATTGGTCCATATTTCTTGATGCTTCTATATTGGAGCGGAGTCTTGAGGTGGGTAAAATATAGTTGTGCATTAATTGGCTGTTGATTGCTGGTGTTGACTTCTTAATGTGCAGTGCCTCGCAAACGTCAAGCCGTCTGCTATCGCTGTATCTATCGATGATTTCTGTGTTGTTTACTAGGATTTCTCTGGCGATGGTTTGGTTGTGGGAAGAGATTATATGTTCCTTAATGGAGCCCTGTTGCTTATGCATCGTTAAACGCCTAGAAAGAGATGTTGTAGTCTTGCCTATATACTGGGTTTTTTGGAGCTTACAGTCCCCAAGTGGGCATTTGAAGGCATAGACGACGTTGGTCTCTTTTAAAGCGTTCTGCTTTGTGTCTGGAGAGTTTCTCATGAGTAGGCTGGCCGTTTTAATGGTTTTATAGTAAATCGTCAGTTGTATCCTCTGATTTTTGTCTGTAGGGATAACGTTTCTATTAACAATATCTTTCAGGACCCTTTCCTCCGTTTTATGAGATATGGAAACCTCCGCTCTTTTCCATGACTGTTACATCTAGAAAGGGCAGCTTCCCATCCTTTTCCATCTCGTAAGTGAAACGCAGCACGGAACTCTGCTCAAAACCGTGTATTTTCGTGTATGAAACCGTGTATGAAAGTTCCGTGCTGCAGTTTCACTGACGATATGGAAAAGGATGGGAAGCTGCCCTTTCTAGATGTAACAGTCATGGAAAAGAGCGGAGGTTTCCACACTGCAGTCTAAACTAAGGAAACGAACATAGGAATGTGCCTAAATGCCAACAGCGACTGCCCAGACAGGTACAAGAGGAGTGTTGTTAACGCATATGTCGACCGTGCTCTCAGCCACAGCTCAGAATGGAAGCAAGTCGACAAAGAACTCTGTAGGGTAAGGCAGGTCCTAGTCAACAATGGCTTCTCCAATGGTTTCGTCGAAGACATCATAAGAAGGAAAGTGAAACGCCATGTAACCTCTGAAGAGACAACTAACACGACACCTATACCCCCTATTAGACAATTTTACAGGAACTTCTTTTCCACAGCTCATAAAACGGAGGAAAGGGTCCTGAAAGATATTGTTAATAGAAACGTTATCCCTACAGACAAAAATCAGAGGATACAACTGACGATTTACTAAAAACCAGAAAAACGGCCAGCCTACTCATGAGAAACTCTCCAGACACAAAGCAGAACGCTTTAAAAGAGACCAACGTCGTCTATGCCTTCAAATGCCCACTTGGGGACTGTAAGCTCCAAAAAACCCAGTATATAGGCAAGACAACAACATCTCTTTCTAGGCGTTTAACGATGCATAAGCAACAGGGCTCCATTAAGGAACATATAATCTCTTCCCACAACCAAACCATCGCCAGAGAAATCCTAGTAAACAACACAGAAATCATCGATAGATACAGCGATAGCAGACGGCTTGACGTTTGCGAGGCACTGCACATTAAGAAGTCAACACCAGCAATCAACAGCCAATTAATGCACAACTATATTCTACCCACCTCAAGACTCCGCTCCAATATAGAAGCATTAGAAATATGGACCAATTGGCTTTCTACAATCACTTCCATTTCAATACCCATTGTTTCGTGTTCTGTCTTGTGTTGATGAAATTAATACCCTATTAAATACCACCTCACCCCATCCACCTCACTCAAATGTAAATATAAACAAATCGGAGGTATGTAAGTTCTATTCAGTTGTGTATGTGTAAAGTCTTTGAAAATGTAATAAGTTTTACGAAACGCGCTCAAGTGTCACGTCAGACTAGAAATAAAAATGAATTTTGGAGAATTGATTTTTGAATTACCTCCAACAGTGAAAAGAAATGTACGAAAGATTGAGAAAATTCGTGTTAGAATTATTAATCATACTTTTTCGGTCATATTTAATAATATAAATATATATATTATATAAATATAGAAGGGAGTACCACCTCTAGCTGGAAGAAGGGGGACCCATAGCCTCGGAGGAAACCACGCATAACGCATTAGAGGGAATGTTTAGATCCCCTCCAATACAGTTTCTGTGTGCTTTTCTCCTACCACCCCCTTCCTTTTTTATTTTTTGTGCTTTATTATGCATTTGATGGTTACAAGATATACATGGGTTGATACAAAAATAATAATGCAAAAAGGTGCTTAAAGGTTATGGATCTCTTGAAAAACACAACAATGGGAAACATTGATGAATGTCACAGACGGGTTCGATCATTGTTGCAAGTCAAACACTTCTTCGAATTCCTCTGAAGTTGGACTAGTGCCCAAGACGCAACAGGCATTTCCCCTCTGAATCGCAACACTGAGGCGCTGGAACAAGAAACTTTTTGCTCTCTGGTCTTTTGTAGCGCTGATCAATTTGTCCCCCAATTCCTTCAGGAACTTCAATGCACATTTTCCCCACGAACCGAGGGTCTCCGAGCCGATCGGAACAAAGCTGTAGCAGTGTGCTAGACCTCTGTATTTAATAATTTTCTGCGATTCCCTGAAAGAAGCAGCACCACCGCTTTCACGTGTGCTGTAGTGGAGGTAGGTACTGGCCAGTGTGGCAGCGCACGTGTAGTCCCATACCACTTGCTTACCATCCTTCCAAGGTAGCAAGGTGACCCCATCAGGGCGCTTCTGAGGGTCGTTAGGTCTGGATAAGTGTGGTTCTCTTTGTGCCGGGCAGCGGGCTGTGGCGAGGCTCCTCTTGATGATGTCGTTGACTTCTTCATGTCTTGCAATTTTACCCTGTGATTTACGACATACCAGACCATGACGACCATATTGGTCTGCCATCGCAGTTCCGCAGATGCACCTATGTTCGGTGAGGATGGGGGCGGCAAGGCGAAGGGCAACTCCAATGCGGAGAGCGTCATGACTGAGGCGAGTTCCCAGGGCTGCATTGGGCACAGCAAATAAAAATATATATATATATATATATATATATTATATATATAGGATATATATATTTATTATTCATATATCATATATTATATCCTCCAATTACCTCCAAAACATGAGCACACACTGACATGTCATGGCTTTACATAATACTGGGCTATGCTATCCCAATGTCCCATATAGGATATATATATATATATATATATATATATATATATATATATATATATATATATATATATATATATATATATATATTATATATATATATATATATATATATATATATATATATATATATATATATATATATATATATATATATATATATATATATATATATATATATATATATATATATATATATATATATATATATATATATATATATATTGGTAGCAGTCTTTCTTGTAAACATATATTATTAAATATGACCGAAAAAGTAAGATTAATAATTCTAACACGAATTTTCTCAATATTTCTTATGTTTCTTTTCACTGTCGATGGTAATTGAAAAATGAATTCTCCAAAATTCATTTTTATTTCTAGTCTGATGCGACGCTTGAATGCGTTTCGTAATAACTTATTACATTTTCAAAGACTTTAGTTTACATACACACAACTATAACCTGCAAACACAGAGTTCTTCTATGCTATAATTTTAAACAGCTTTCATCTTATATACCTGCATTTGGGTGAGGTGATATGGTACAACAGTTTTGGATGAGGTGAACAAAACTTTCAACACAAGACAGAACACGAAACAATGGGTATATATTGGGCAAATTAAAGGGAAGAATGGAAGTAACTGCAAAAGGCCTATTGGCCCATATTTCTTGATGCTTCTATATTGGTGCGGAGTCTTGAAGTGGGTAGAATATAGTTGTGCATTAATTGGCTGTTGATTGCTGGTGTTGACTTCTTGATGTGTAGTGCCTCGCAGATGTCAAGCCGCCTGCTATCACTGTATCTATCGATGATTTCTGTGTTGTTTGTTAAGATTTCTCTGGTGATGGTCTGGTTGTGGGAAGAGATTATATGTTCCTTAATGGAGCCCTGTTGCTTATGCATCGTTAATCGCCTGGAAAGAGATGTTGTTGTCTTGCCTATATACTGAGTTCTTTGAGGCTTACAGTCCCCAAGTGGGCATTTCAAGGCATAGACGGCGTTGGTCTCTTTAAAAGCGTTCTGCTTTGTGTCTGGAGAGTTTCTTATGAGTAGGTTGGCGGTTTTTTGGTTTTATAGTAAATCGTCAATTGTATCTTCTGATTCCGTTCCTATCAACAATATCTTTCAGGACCCTTTCTTCCGTTTTATGAGCCATCAAAAAGAAGTTCCTGTAAAATAGTCTAATAGGGGTACAAGTGTTGTGTTGGTTGACTCTTCAGAGGTTGCATGGCGTTTCACCTTTCTTGTTATGATGTCTTCAACAAAACCATTAGAGAAGCTGTTGTTGACTAGGACCTGCCTTACCCTACAGAGTTCTTCATCGTCTTGCACCAATCCTGAGCTTTGGATGAGAGCACGGTCGATGCAAGCATTGACAACACTCCTGTCTGTACCTGTCTGGCCAGTCACTATTGGCATTGAGACCCATTCCTCTGTTTGTTTTCTTAGTGTAGACTGCGGAGTGGAAGCCTCCGCTCCTTTCCGTAACCGTTACATCTAGAAAGGGCAGCTTCCCATCCTTTTCCATCTCGTAAGTAAAACTCAACACAAAATTCCGCTCAAATGCCTCCTTCAGCTCCTGCAGATGTCTGGCATCAGGTACCTGTGTAATGATGTCGCCAACACACCTGCAATATATGGCGGGTTTCAAGTCCATGTCAACTAAGACCTTCTGCTCGATGGTACCCATGTAGAAGTTCGCAAACAGGACACCTAGGGGAGAACCCATCGCGAACCCATCTACTTGCTTATACATGTGTCCATCCGGGCTCAAGAAGGGTGCCTCTTTAGTGCAAGCTTGGAGTAGTTGCCTATGTATTTGCTACGGATGTGCGATAGGTTTGCCTTAAACCAGCAAATAGTAGAACCAACTAGGAAGGAGAACACGCTGGACCTCATTTTCACTAATAATGATGAGTTGATCGGGAACATAATGATTACAAATACCTGTTACTCAGATCACAACTTAATTGAGGTACTGACAACCATGGGGAATGGACCTCCAAAACCAGTCCAGATTCCCGGTGGAGGAGATTTCAGCAAATTCAACTTCAATAATAAACGGATAAACTGGGAGCAAATAAACCAGGACTTCACAGAAATAAACTGGGAAGAACAGTTAGGAAATGCAAACCTGAACCAGTGCCTGGAAAAAATAAGCTCAGTAGCACTAGAAATATGTTCAAACCGCATACCCCTAAGAAAAAAGAGAAAGAGATGCAGATTGGAACGGGAACGTCGTTCCTTATATAGGCGAAGAAAACGAATCGCGGAACAACTTGAGAGTCGCACCCTATCTCAAGAACGGCGAAGAAGGTTAGGTAGAGAAATAGAAACAATTGAACTCAAGCTACAAGAATCATACAAAACCCAGGAGAGGCAAAGAGAGCAAAAGGCCATCGGGAGATGGAACTTTCACAGATGACAACAAAGAAATGAGCGAGTTACTGAGGAAGCAGTACGACTCTGTTTTCAGTGAGCCATTAAATGCACTAAAGATTGATAACCCAAATGAATTTTTCATGGATATGATACCAACATCAAATCACATATCAGACGTCGCCCTATCCCCACTAGATTTTGAAGAAGCCATAAACAGTATGCCTATGCACTCTGCACCAGGCCCGGATTCTTGGAACTCCATATTCATCAAGAACTGTAAAAAACCACTATCGCAGGCCCTTCACATTCTGTGGAGACAAAGCCTAGATACTGGCGTTATCCCTGACATACTAAAAACAGCAGAGATAGCACCACTCCATAAAGGAGGAAATAAGGCAGAGGCAAAAAATTACAGACCGATAGCACTAACATCGCACATCATAAAATTTTTGAGAGAGTGCTAAGAAGTAAGATCACAAAATACATGGAATCACAGCATCTCCATAACCCCGGACAACATGGTTTCAGAACAGGGCGCTCTTGCCTGTCGCAGTTGCTGGACCACTATGATATGGCATTAGATGCTATGGAAGACAAACAAAACGCTGATGTAATTTACACAGATTTCGCAAAAGCTTTTGATAAATGTGACCATGGTGTTATTGCACATAAAATGCGTTCAAAAGGAATTACCGGGAAAATAGGCAGATGGATCTACAATTTCCTGACTGACAGAACCCAATGTGTAATAGTCAACAAAATAAAATCCAGCCCATCAACCGTGAAGAGCTCAGTCCCCCAGGGTACTGTGCTTGCTCCAGTACTTTTTCTCATCCTCATATCGGACATAGACCAGAACACAACCTATAGCACTGTATCATCCTTTGCAGATGACACTAGGATTTTCATGAGAGTTGGCAACATAGAGGACACGGCAAACCTCCAATCAGATGTAGATCAGGTCTTTCTATGGGCTACAGAAAATAATATGGTATTCAACGAGGATAAGTTTCAGCTCATGCGCTACGGAAAAATTGAAAATATAAAAACAGGAACCACGTACAAAACGCAGGCAAATCATAACATAGAACGAAAAGGCAATGTAAAGGACCTGGGTGTACTCATGTCGGAAGACCTTACCTTTAAAGAACACAATAAAGTAGCCGTCACAACTGCAAGAAAAATGACAGGTTGGATAACAAGAACTTTTCACACTAGAGATGCTATACCGATGATGATACTTTTCAAACGCTTGTGCTATCTAGAGTGGAGTACTGCTGCACAATGACAGCCCCTTTCAAAGCTGGAGAAATTGCTGACCTAGAGAGCGTGCAGAGATCCTTTACTGCTAGAATCCACTCAGTAAAACATCTAAATTACTGGGACCGACTAAAGAGCCTAAATCTGTACTCCCTTGAGCGCAGGCGGGAGAGATACATAATAATTTACACGTGGAAAATAATTGAGGGGCTGGTCCCAAACCTGCACACAGAAATAACACCACATGAGACCAGAAGACATGGCAGGATGTGCAGAATACCCCCGTTGAAAAGCAGAGGTGCAACAGGTACTCTGAGAGAGAACTCTATCAACATCAGAGGCCCGAGACTGTTCAACACGCTTCCACTACACATAAGGGGCATAACTGGCAAACCCCTCACAGTGTTCAAGAGAGAACTGGATAAGCACCTCCAAAGGATACCTGATCAACCAGGCTGTGACTCATACGTCAGGCTGCGAGCAGCCGCGTCTAACAGCCTGGTTGATCAGTCCAGCAACCAGGAGGCCTGGTCGACGACAGGGCCGCGGGGACGCTAAGCCCCGGAAGCACCTCAAGGTAGGTCAAGGTAGTCAGGTACGTAACAGTGATTCTACATCCAACGAGGCTCTTATCACTGTGGCCCGTGTTTCCTGCAGTAAGTCATTAAATTCCTTTGGAGACTTCACAAGGTACATAAGGAGTTAGCAAGCAGTTGAGTCGCTTAGGCAGTTTGTATATGGGTGTGGGTATCTGGCTGATGATTAGCCAAAGTGGTTTTCCAGGCTTGTTGTCTTGACATTTCCATACGCATACCACAGGTTTGTATTTCCTAATAACCTTTGGCAGGTGGAGTCCGGATTTTTTGGCGTTCACAGTTTCGACCAATCTGTTTACCGTCGTTTTCAATTCGGCTGTAGTGTCCTTCGTTACCCTTTGGAATTTAGTTTGGTCAGAGAGTACCACTAAAGACACCTTGCAAGCAGAACTCCTTGCAGAAGGAGGAAAGATTCGGGGCAACTACAGAAGCACCATACTGTCCCCTGAGCTCAAAGCGGCAAGTAAGAGCCTTCGCGAGAACAAGGAGATAGTCGTCAGGAGAGGTGACAAGTCGCCAATATACGTCATTCTAAAAAAAGACGAATATCTGGCGAAAATGAACCTCATACTCTGTGACCAAACTAAATTCCAAACGGTAACGAAAGACACTACAGCCAAAGGAACAGGAGGAGGTGACAGGAAGGTGATGGGACCAGGACGAGGTGACAGGAAGGTGATGGGACCAGGACGAGGTGACAGGAAGGTAATGGGACCAGGACGAGGTGACAGGAAGGGGATGCGATCAGTGAAAACGAGGTGAAACAGGACAAGGTGACAGAAGGTTGGACAGAACCGTCATGATGGGACCAGGACGAGGTGACAGGAAGGTAATGGGACCAGGACGAGGTGACAGGAAGGGGATGCGATCAGTGAAAAAGAAACACAAATTGGACAGAACCGTCATGATGACGGTTCTGAGTTAATTAACCAGGAAGAAATGACAGGACTGACGTGTTGATGAGGATACACGACGGGCCTGGGGACACGACGGGCCTGGGGACGAGGTGACACGACGGGCCTGGGGGACGAGGGGACACGACGGGCCTGGGGACGAGGTGACACGACGGGCCTGGGGACGAGGTGACACGACGGGCCTGGGGGACGAGGGGACACGACGGGCCTGGGGACGAGGGGACACGACGGGCCTGGGGACGAGGGACACGACGGGCCTGGGGGACGAGGGGACACGACGGGCCTGGGGACGAGGTGACACGACGGGCCTGGGGGACGAGGGGACACGACGGGCCTGGGGACGAGGTGACACGACGGGCCTGGGGGACGAGGGGACACGACGGGCCTGGGGACGAGGTGACACGACGGGCCTGGGGGACGAGGGGACACGACGGGCCTGGGGACGAGGTGACACGACGGGCCTGGGGGACGAGGGGACACGACGGGCCTGGGGACGAGGTGACACGACGGGCCTGGGGGACGAGGGGACACGACGGGCCTGGGGACGAGGGGACACGACGGGCCTAGGGGACGAGGGGACACGACGGGCCTGGGGACGAGGGGACACGACGGGCCTAGGGGACGAGGGGACACGACGGGCCTGGGGACGAGGGGACACGACGGGCCTGGGGAGACGAGGGGACACGACGGGCCTGGGGGACGAGGGGACACGACGGGCCTAGGGGACGAGGTGACACGACGGGCCTGGGGGACGAGGGGACACGACGGGCCTGGGGGACGAGGGGACACGACGGGCCTGGGGGACGAGGTGACACGACGGGCCTGGGGGACGAGGGGACACGACGGGCCTAGGGGACGAGGTGACACGACGGGCCTGGGGACGAGGGGACACGACGGGCCTGGGGGACGAGGTGACACGACGGGCCTGAGGACGAGGTGACACGACGGGCCTGGGGGACGAGGGGACACGACGGGCCTGGGAGACGAGGGGAAACGACGGGCCTAGGGGACGAGGTGACACGACGGGCCTGGGCGACGAGGGGACACGACGGGCCTGGGGACGAGGGGACACGACGGGCCTGGGGACAAGGGGACACGAAGGGCCTGAGGGACACGACGGGCCTGAGGGACAAGGGGACACGAGGGGCCTGGGGACGAGGGGACACGACGGGCCTGAGGGACGAGGGGACATGACGGGCCTGAGGGACGAGGGAACACGACTTACCTGGGGACGAGGGGACACGACGGGCCTGAGGGACGAGGGGACACGACGGACCTGGGGACGAGGGGACACGACGGGCCTGAGGGACGAGGGGACACGACTTACCTGGGGACGAGGGGACACGACGGGCCTGAGGGACGAGGGGACACGACGGGCCTGAGGGACGAGGGGACATGACGGGCCTGAGGGACGAGGGGACACGACGGGCCTGAGGGATGAGGGGACAAGATGGGCCTGGGGGACGAGGTGACACGACGGGCCTGAGGGATGAGGGGACACGACTTACCTGGGGACGAGGGGACACGGCGTGCCTGAGGGACGAGGGGACACGACTTACCTGGGGACGAGGGGGCACGACGGGCCTGAGGGACGAGGGGACACGACGGGCCTGAAGGACGAGGGGACACGACGGGCCTGAGGGACGAGGGGACATGACGGGCCTGAGGGATGAGGGGACACGACGGGCCTGGGGGACGAGGGGACACGACGGGCCTGAGGGATGAGGGGACTCGACGAGCCTGAGGGACGAGTGGACACGACGGGCTAGGGACGAGGGGACACGACGGGTCTAAGGACGAGGGCACACGACGGGCCTGAGGGACGAGGGGACACGACGGGCCTGAGGAACGAGGGGACATGACGGGCCTGAGGGACGAGGGGACACGACGGGCCTGAGGGACGAGGGGACATGACGGGCCTGAGGGACGAGGGCACACGACGGGCCTGAGGGACGAGGGGACACGACGGGTCTGAGGGACGAGGGGACATGACGGGCCTGAGGGACGAGGGCACACGACGGGCTAGGGACGAGGGGACACGACGAGCTTGAGGGACGAGGGGACACGACGGGCCTGAGGGACGAGGGGACACGACGGGCTAGGGACGAGGGGACACGACGGGTCTGGGACGAGGGGACACGACGGGCCTGAGGGACGAGGGGACACGACGGGCCTGAGGGACGAGGGGACACGACGGGCCTGAGGGACGAGGGGACACGACGGGCCTGAGGGACGAGGGGACATGACGGGCCTGAGGGATGAGGGGACACGACGGGCCTGGGGGACGAGGGGACACGACGGGCCTGAGGTATGAGGGGACTCGACGAGCCTGAGGGACGAGTGGACACGACGGGCTAGGGACGAGGGGACACGACGGGTCAAAGGACGAGGGCACACGACGGGCCTGAGGGACGAGGGGATACGACGGGCCTGAGGAACGAGGGGACATGACGGGCCTGAGGGACGAGGGGACACGACGGGCCTGAGGGACGAGGGGACATGACGGGCCTGAGGGACGAGGGCACACGACGGGCCTGAGGGATGAGGGGACACGACGGGCCTGAGGGACGAGGGGACACGACGGGCCTGGGGGACGAGGGGACACGACGAGCCTGAGGGACGAGTGGACACGACGGGCTAGGGACGAGGGGACACGACGGGTCTGGGGACGAGGGCACACGACGGGCCTGAGGGACGAGGGGACACGACGGGCCTGAGGGACGAGGGGACATGACGGGCCTGAGGGACGAGGGGACACGACGGGCCTGAGGGACGAGGGGACATGACGGGCCTGAGGGACGAGGGGACACGAAGGGTCTGGGGACGAGGGGACATGACGGGCCTGAGGGACGAGGGGACACGACGGGCCTGAGGGACGAGGGCACACGACGGGCTAGGGACGAGGGGACACGACGAGCTTGAGGGACGAGGGGACACGACGGGCTAGGGACGAGGGGACACGACGAGCCTGAGGGACGAGGGGACACGACGGGCCTGGGAACGAGGGGACACGACGGGTCTGGCGACGAGGGCACACGACGGGCCTGGGAACGAGGGGACACGACGGGCCTGGGAACGAGGGGACACGACGGGTTCTGGCGACGAGGGCACACGACGGGCCTGGGAACGAGGGGACACGACGGGCCTGGGAACGAGGGACACGACGGGTCTGGCGACGAGGGCACACGACGGGCCTGGGAACGAGGGGACACGACGGGCCTGGGAACGAGGGGACACGACGGGTCTGGGGACGAGGGCACACGACGGGCCTGGGAACGAGGGGACACGAATGGAAACTGTGAACTCAATCACTGTAATCCATTACAAGATAAAGCAGGAAGGACAAACATCCAATCTGATATCCACACAAGGAATTGTTTAAGTACAAATACATAAATGAGTATGTGACTTTAAACCACTGTTTGTTATCAATTAAAAACGCTGGAGTGTAGGAGAGCGCTGACCTCTTACTGATGACGTACTCGGGGCCACACTCCTCCGGGAACACCTCGTCAACATAAGCCGCAACGGTGAGGTTAACTTGCCCAAGTGCCAGAGGACGAATCTTTACAGTATGGACAACCTTATCTTGTGGAGGGATGCAGAAGCTGTGTTGGCCTACAGGCTGCTGGCTCCCTGGCTCCTCCAGGATCACGTACTCACCACTTTCCTCAAGCTCCACCTTCACCTGCAGGTCAAGCAACATTGTGTAATTAGCTGAAGACCCCGGCACACTGTACGCACTAGCATCTAGTGAACTTTCCCCGAATATTGTTTGGGTCATATGGGAACACCCAAGCCATGAGAGAGCTCGAAACTTTCAGTATTAGGTAGCGAAGTGTAGCAAAGTGAAGACCAACGGAAAAAAATAAAAGACTAATGTGTATTCAGATTCCAGACAGTTCTTTATTGAAGGTATGGTTGGTGTATGATTGGTGGATGTATGATTGGTGGATATATGATTGGTGGGTGTATGATTGGTGGGTGTATGATTGGTGGATACATGATTGGTGGGTGTATGATTAGTGGATGTATGATTGGTGGGGTGTATGATTGGTGGATGTATGATTGGTGGGTGTATGATTGATGGATGTATGATTGGTGGATGTATGATTGGTGGGTGTATGATTGGTGGGTGCATGATTGGTGGGTGTATGATTAGTGGATGTATGATTGGTGGGTGTATGATTGGTGGATGTATGATTGGTGGGTGTATGATTGGTGGATGTATGATTGGTGGGTGTATGATTGGTGGTTGTATGATTGGTGGGTGTATGATTGGTGGGTGTATAATTGGTCGGTGTATGATTGGTGCATGTATGATTGGTGGGTGTATGATTGGTGGATGTATGATTGGTGGGTGTATGATTGGTGGGTGTATGATTGGTGTGTGTATGATTGGTGGATGTATGATTGGTGGGTGTATGATTGGTGGGTGTATGATTGGTGGATGTATGATTGGTGGATGTATGGTTGGTGGGTGTATGATTGGTGGGTGTATGATTGGTGGGTGTATGATTGGTGGGTGTATGATTGGTGGGTGTGTGATTGGTGGGTGTATGATTGGTGGGTGTATGATTGGTGGATGTATGATTGGTGGGTGTATGATTAGTGGGTGTATGGTTGGTGGGTTTATGATTAGTGGATGTATGATTGGTGGGTGTATGATTGGTGGGTGTATGATTGGTGGGTGTATGATTAGTTGGAGTATGATTGGTGGGTGTATGATTGGTGGGTGTATGATTAGTTGGAGTATGATTGGTGGGTGTATGATTGGTGGACGTATGATTGGTGGGTGTATGTTTAGTGGGTGTATGATTTGTGGGTGTATGATTGGTGGGTGTATGATTAGTGGGTGTATGATTGGTGGGTATATGTTTGGTGGGTGTATGATTGGTGGGTGTATGATTGGTGGGTGTATGATTGGTGGATGTATGATTGGTGGGTGTATGATTAGTGGGTGTATGATTGGTGGGTGTATGATTAGTGGATGTATGTTTGGTGGATGTATGATTGGTGGGTGTATGATTGGTGGGTGTATGATTGGTGGATGTATGATTGGTGGGTGTATGATTGGTGGGTGTATGATTGGTGGATGTATGATTGGTGGGTGTATGATTAGTGGGTGTATGATTGGTGGGTGTATGATTAGTGGATGTATGATTGGTGGGTGTATGATTGGTGGGTGTATGATTGGTGGGTGTATGATTAGTTGGAGTATGATTGGTGGGTGTATGATTGGTGGGTGTATGATTGGTGGATGTATGATTGGTGGTTGTATGATTAGTGGTTGTATGATTGGTGGGTGTATGTTTGGTGGATGTATGATTGGTGGGTGTATGATTGGTGGGTGTATGATTGGTGGGTGTATGATTGGTGGATGTATGATTGGTGGGTGTATGATTGGTGGGTGTATTATTGGTGGGTGTATGATTGGTGGATGTATGATTGGTGGGTGTATGATTAGTGGGTGTATGATTGGTGGGTGTATGATTAGTGGATGTATGATTGGTGGGTGTATGATTGGTGGGTGCATGATTGGTGGGTGTATGATTGGTGGGAGTATGATTGGTGGGTGTATGATTAGTGGGTGTATGTTTGGTGGGTGTATGTTTGGTGGGTGTATGATTGGTGGGTGTATGATTAGTGGGTGTATGATTGGTGGGTGTATGATTAGTTGGAGTATGATTGGTGGGTGTATGATTGGTGGGTGTATGATTAGTTGGAATATGATTGGTGGGTGTATGATTGGTGGACGTATGATTGGTGGGTGTATGTTTAGTGGGTGTATGATTTGTGGGTGTATGATTGGTGGGTGTATGATTGGTGGGTGTATGATTGGTGGGTGTATGTTTGGTGGGTGTATGTTTGGTGGGTGTATGATTGGTGGGTGTATGATTGGTGGATGTATGATTGGTGGGTGTATGATTAGTGGGTGTCTGATTGGTGGTCGTAAGGTGTTGCGTGTTTGGGAAAACTTCCCACATCACCCATAAATTCCATAATACAACATGCAGTGATAAAATCCTGCTGTTGCTGTATTAATTGACACAAATTTAATTACATTAGTGAGTCCTAAATGGAAAAAGCACGAGATAAATTTGCTCTAGAATACGAGTAATGTTAAAATTATATTGGCACGTCACCGAGATTAATCTCACCCTAAATATTATTATTTAATATAACTCAAAAGCAGACAGTCTGAGGACAGATTGTTATAAAAAAGTACTTCCCTAAATAAAAATGAATTATCAGTTATTAAATTAATTGAATACAACTCCTTCCCATTATTAATAATCTTGGCCACCTTTGGGAAGCAGTCCTGGGGGAAGCAGCCCTGGGGGAAGCAGTCCTGGGGGAAGCAGCCCTGGGGGAAGCAGCCCTGGTCAACGTGTCTCGGCAGCAGAGCAGCCCTGCGGGAAGCAGCTCTGGGGGAAGCAGCCCTGGGGGAAGCAGCCCTGGTCAACGTGTCTCAGCAGGAGAGCAGCCCTTGGGGAAGCAGCTCTGGGGGAAGCAGTCCTGGGAGAAGCAGTCCTGGGGGAAGCAGTCCTGGGGGAAACAACCCTGGGGGGAAGCAGTCCTGGGAGAAGCAGTCCTGGGGGAAGCAGTCCTGGGGGAAACAACCCTGGGGGGAAGCAGTCCTGGGAGAAGCAGTCCTGGGGGAAACAACCCTGGGGGGAAGCAGTCCTGGGGGAAGCAGTCCTGGGGGAAGCAGTCCTGGGGGAAACAACCCTGGGGGAAGCAGTCTTTGGAGAAGCAGTCCTGGGGGAAGCAGTCCTGGGGGAAACAACCCTGGGGGAAGCAGTCCTGGGGGAAACAACCCTGGGGGGAAGCAGTCCTGGGAGAAGCAGTCCTGGGGGAAGCAGTCCTGGGGGAAACAGCCCTAGGGGAAGCAGTCCTGGGGGAAACAGCCCTAGGGGAAGCAGTCCTGGGGGAAACAGCCCTAGGGGAAGCAGCCCTGGGGGAAGCAGTCCTTGGGGAAACAGCCCTGGGGGAAACAGCCTTGCGGGAAGCAACCCTGGGGAAAGCAGTCCTGGGGGAAGCAGCCCTGGGGAAAGCAGCCCTGGGGGAAACAGCCCTGGTTGTGAGATGTTTATCCTTCTGATGTCACGTTAATGTAACTAGCTCGCTTGGGAGGCAGACATCAAACAGAAAGGACTGCTTAGATGCAGATTTGACTTTAAGCATGAGCCCATAAGAAGGCGGGAGCAAACCGCATGAATTCCACTTAGGGTGAAATCCCATCCACTTGGATCGCTGGCTCCTCCTAGTGATAAAACACCATTAAGGGTAACCGACGGGTTCTCACTTCGTATTACTTGAAGTTTGGCGCTATGAATTGGATTCAAAACTCAAGAGCAGATTTACATAAAGAATTGTAAGGAAGAAAGAAGTTGCAGGACATTGATAAGTGGGACAATATTATCTTGGGGTTGAACGTACAGACCGTTTCTTATGAACAATAACAGTTTATTCAACAAAAGACTAGCACTACTACAACAAGAAGTTTACGTAACTTTACTGTCTTCCAGTGGCACGATAGATACAGCTAATTGTCGCGAGCTGAAGAACTAAATGTCACAAACTTTACAATAAAAGTAGCCAAATATTTTTTTTTCCGATTGATTCGCATTTCAGAATAAACAGCCCAGCTTATTTTAACTGTCGCCGAAAAAGCATTAAGTTGCGACATACATAGCTGGCTTTCTAATTGAATATAATTATCCTAATTGGTAACCCAATTAGGCTACAAGTAGCCTAATCTGGCATCCCTGCCTCCTAGTAGAACCACGGAATCCTATCCGTAATTACGGGCTGAATAATGACACTAAGTGAACAGAGTTGTGCCCACTGATGACAGAAGCTTGCAGCCAATATTTCTCACAACCTTCCCTGTGAGATAAATACTATAATCACAATTTACTCTGACACTCGCAACCCTCCCTGCGAGATAACTACAGTAACCAGGTGGGTAATCCAACATTGATAATCCCCTATCAAGTTTACGTTAACATTTGTCTCTCAAGACACAAACAACACTAGTAAAAGTACACTAATCGAATTCAATAACAACTACGTTAATTGTCAACAGCATTCAGCAACAATTAAATTGTGTTAACACAATCGTTTCTCACCGACACTCAACTGACAACAATAACTCGAAAGCCCTTAATTACACCACACTTGACCCGTCAACCATTCTGTGAGTAATTCCCAATTAATTACTGCCACGCCGACAGCCTATTAATTCAGACGAGTTATGATCGACACTCCTGTCACCCAATCGACAGGTGTCTCTCCAGTCTTATGAAAAAACTACATAACGAGAGTGAATTACTCTAATTCACTATGTACTCTACACCCTGCATAAGCGGGCAACCCTTCATAACTCATTATCCTAATTAACTATGAGCCACTAATTTATTGTCCACTGACGGTTAATTAATCTATAGCAAGTTACGTTCACCACTGTGTGAACTCACTCGGAACTGAGTGAACTCACTCGAAACTGAGGCTAATTACACAAATTAGCAGGAGGTGATCAACTAGCTGTCGCACGGACAGGTAACTGCACCCACATATTACGTTACTCTCAACACTGGTTCCCATAACACAGCAGTACTCTCACTAAGCAATATGTTCCCTAGTGACGTTAATGACTTCTTAAATTCTCACGGAATCTTTCACAAGACCACCACTTACTACACCAAGGACTTTGTCAACAGATAACACAACACGGTACACCCTTGCAGCCCACTGCAAATGAAAGTCAAACTTTCACAGTGAATTACATCAATAATAAATCACCGCCCCAAGCACAAGACACACTTTATATGAAATGCGCAGATATATATATATATATATATATATATATATATATGTCGTACCTAGTAGCCAGAACTCACTTCTCAGCCTACTATTCAAGGCCCGATTTGCCTAATAAGCCAAGTTTTCCTGAATTAATATATTTACTATAATTTTTTTCTTATGAAATGATAAAGCAACCCTTTTCTCTATGTATGAGGTCAATTTTTTTTTTATTGGAGTTAAAATTAACGTAGATATATGACCGAACCTAACCAACCCTACCTAACCTAACCTAACCTATATTTATAGGTAAGGTTAGGTTAGGTAGCCAAAAAAGCTAGGTTAGGTTAGGTTAGGTAGGTTAGGTAGACGAAAAACATTAATTCATGAAAACTTGGCTTATTAGGCAAATCGGGCCTTGAATAGTAGGCTGAGAAGTGCGTTCTGGCTATTAGGTACGACATATATATATATATATATATATATATATATATATATATATATATATATATATATATATATATATATATATATATATATATATATATATCGTAAAACTTATTACATTTTCAAAGACTTTAGTTCACAAATACACAACTGAATAGAACTTACGTATCTCCGATTTTATATCTACATTTGAGTGAGGTGGGAGGGGTGATGTGGCATTAACACAAGACAGAACAAGAGGGGATATTAATAGGGTATTAAAAGTATCAACACAAGACAGAACACAAACAATGGGTATTGAATAGAAGTGTTTGTAGAAAGCCTATTGGTCCATATTTCTTGATGCTTCTATATTGGAGCGGAGTCTTGAGGTGGGTAGAATATAGTTGTGCAATAATTGGCTGTTGATTGCTGGTGTTGACTTCTTGATGTGTAGTGCCTCGCAAACGTCAAGCCGCCTGCTATCGCTGTATCTATCGATGATTTCTGTGTTGTTTACTAGGATTTCTCTGGCGATGGTTTGGTTGTGGGAAGAGATTATATGTTCCTTAATGGAGCCCTGTTGCTTATGCATCGTTAAACGCCTAGAAAGAGATGTTGTTGTCTTGCCTATATACTGGGTTTTTTGGAGCTTACAGTCCCCAAGTGGGCATTTGAAGGCATAGACGACGTTTGTCTCTTTTAAAGCGTTCTGTTTTGTGTCTGGAGAGTTTCTCATGAGTAGGCTGGCCGTTTTTCTGGTTTTATAGTAAATCGTCAGTTGTATCCTCTGATTTTTGTCTGTAGGGATAACGTTTCTATTAACAATATCTTTCAGGACCCTTTCCTCCGTTTTATGAGCTGTGGAAAAGAAGTTCCTGTAAAATAGTCTAATAGGGGGTATAGGTGTTGTGTTAGTTGTCTCTTCAGAGGTTGCATGGCTTTTCACTTTCCTTCTTATGATGTCTTCGACGAAACCATTGGAGAAGCCGTTATTGACTAGGACCTGCCTTACCCTACAGAGTTCTTCGTCGACTTGCTTCCATTCTGAGCTGTGGCTGAGAGCACGGTCGACATATGCGTTAACAACACTCCTCTTGTACCTGTCAGGGCAGTCGCTGTTGGCATTTAGGCACATTCCTATGTTTGTTTCCTTAGTGTAGACTGCAGTGTGGAAACCTCCGCCCTTTTCCATGACTGTTACATCTAGAAAGGGCAGCTTCCCATCCTTTTCCATCTCGTAAGTGAAACGCAGCACGGAACTCTGCTCAAATGCCTCCTTCAGCTCCTGCAGATGTCTGACATCAGGTACCTGTGTAAAAATGTCGTCAACATACCTGCAGTATATGGCCGGTTTCAAGTTCATGTCGACTAAGACTTTTTGCTCGATGGTACCCATGTAGAAGTTTGCAAACAGGACACCTAGGGGAGAACCCATTAGGAGACACCTAGGGGAGAACCCATTATATTTTATTCAAGATTACTATCCGAGTGCCGGCGGTGGGGTGGTTCAAATAGCCTCGGCTATCACCTCATTTTGTCCGGTCGTGATGGTCAAGTGGATTAAGGAATCTTGTACATACCAGTTGCGTTGCTTCTGGGAGTATGGGTTCGAGTCACTTCTGGGGTGTGAGTTTTCAGTTGCATATTGTACTGGGGACCATTCAGGCTTGTTCGCATTTGTGTTCCTCACGTGTGCCCCAAAGAATGAGGTGATTTGGTAAAATGCTATGCCCAAGATTACTATCCGAGTGCCGGCGGTGGGGTGGTTCAAATAGCCTCGGCTATCACCTCATTTTGTCCGGTCGTGATGGTCAAGTGGATTAAGGCGTCTTGTACATACCAGTTGCGTTGCTTCTGGGAGTATGGGTTCGAGTCACTTCTGGGGTGTGAGTTTTCAGTTGCATATTGTCCTGGGGACCATTCAGGCTTGTTCGCATTTGTGTTCCTCACGTGTGCCCCAAAGAATGAGGTGATTTGGTAAAATGCTATGCCCAAGATTACTATCCGAGTGCCAGCGGTGGGGTGGTTCAAATAGCCTCGGCTATCACCTCATATTGTCCGGTCGTGATGGTCAAGTGGATTAAGGCATCTTGTACATACCAGTTGCGTTGCTTCTGGGAGTATGGGTTCGAGTCACTTCTGGGGTGAGAGTTTTCAGTTGCATATTGTCCTGGGGACCATTCAGGCTTGTTCGCATTTGTGTTCCTCACGTGTGCCCCAAAGAATGAGGTGATTTGGTAAAATGCTATGCCCAAGATTACTATCCGAGTGCCGGCGGTGGGGTGGTTCAAATAGCCTCGGCTATCACCTCATTTTGTCCGGTCGTGATGGTCAAGTGGATTAAGGCGTCTTGTACATACCAGTTGCGTTGCTTCTGGGAGTATGGGTTCAAGTCACTTCTGGGGTGTGAGTTTTCAGTTGCATATTGTCCTGGGGACCATTCAGGCTTGTTCGCATTTGTGTTCCTCACGTGTGCCCCAAAGAATGAGGTGATTTGGTAAAATGCTATGCCCAAGATTACTATCCGAGTGCCGGCGGTGGGGTGGTTCAAATAGCCTCGGCTATCACCTCATTTTGTCCGGTCGTGATGGTCAAGTGGATTAAGGCGTCTTGTACATACCAGTTGCGTTGCTTCTGGGAGTATGGGTTCGAGTCACTTCTGGGGTGTGAGTTTTCAGTTGCATATTGTCCTGGGGACCATTCAGGCTTGTTCGCATTTGTGTTCCTCACGTGTGCCCCAAAGAATGAGGTGATTTGGTAGAATGCTATGCCCAAGATTACTATCCGAGTACCGGCGGTGGGGTGGTTCAAATAGCCTCGGCTATCACCTCATTTTGTCTGGTCGTGATGGTCAAGTGGATTAAGGCGTCTTGTACATACCAGTTGCGTTGCTTCTGGGAGTATGGGTTCGAGTCACTTCTGGGGTGTGAGTTTTCAGTTGCATATTGTCCTGGGGACCATTCAGGCTTGTTCGCATTTGTGTTCCTCACGTGTGCCCCAAAGAATGAGGTGATTTGGTAAAATGCTATGCCCAAGATTACTATCCGAGTGCCGGCGGTGGGGTGGTTCAAATAGCATCGGCTATCACCTCATTTTGTCCGGTTGTGATGGTCAAGTGGATTAAGGCGTCTTGTACATACCAGTTGCGTTGCTTCTGGGAGTATGGGTTCGAGTCACTTCTGGGGTGTGAGTTTTCAGTTGCATATTGTCCTGGGGACCATTCAGGCTTGTTCGCATTTGTGTTCCTCACGTGTGCCCCAAAGAATGAGGTGATTTGGTAAAATGCTATGCCCAAGATTACTATCCGAGTGCCGGCGGTGGGGTGGTTCAAATAGCCTCGGCTATCACCTCATTTTGTCCGGTCGTGATGGTCAAGTGGATTAAGGCGTCTTGTACATACCAGTTGCGTTGCTTCTGGGAGTATGGGTTCGAGTCACTTCTGGGGTGTGAGTTTTCAGTTGCATATTGTCCTGGGGACCATTCAGGCTTGTTCGCATTTGTGTTCCTCACGTGTGCCCCAAAGAATGAGGTGATTTGGTAGAATGCTATGCCCAAGATTACTATCCGAGTACCGGCGGTGGGGTGGTTCAAATAGCCTCGGCTATCACCTCATTTTGTCTGGTCGTGATGGTCAAGTGGATTAAGGCGTCTTGTACATACCAGTTGCGTTGCTTCTGGGAGTATGGGTTCGAGTCACTTCTGGGGTGTGAGTTTTCAGTTGCATATTGTCCTGGGGACCATTCAGGCTTGTTCGCATTTGTGTTCCTCACGTGTGCCCCAAAGAATGAGGTGATTTGGTAAAATGCTATGCCCAAGATTACTATCCGAGTGCCGGCGGTGGGGTGGTTCAAATAGCATCGGCTATCACCTCATTTTGTCCGGTTGTGATGGTCAAGTGGATTAAGGCGTCTTGTACATACCAGTTGCGTTGCTTCTGGGAGTATGGGTTCGAGTCACTTCTGGGGTGTGAGTTTTCAGTTGCATATTGTCCTGGGGACCATTCAGGCTTGTTCGCATTTGTGTTCCTCACGTGTGCCCCAAAGAATGAGGTGATTTGGTAAAATGCTATGCCCAAGATTACTATCCGAGTGCCGGCGGTGGGGTGGTTCAAATAGCCTCGGCTATCACCTCATTTTGTCCGGTCGTGATGGTCAAGTGGATTAAGGCGTCTTGTACATACCAGTTGCGTTGCTTCTGGGAGTATGGGTTCGAGTCACTTCTGGGGTGTGAGTTTTCAGTTATATATATATATAGATAGATATATTGTGATGGTAAAGCGTTGGTGTTCGGCTGTTTCAAAAGCTGGGGGCAGGGCCTCATCACATCACAAAAAAAGGAGAAAAGTTTGTCCTTTCGTCTGTGGTAAGGTAATGGGAAGACACACAAAACACAAGTATATAAACAATGAAATTTTAATTACTCTAGAAAACAAGACATGAATAAAGGTAATCTCATAAAATGCAGGACAAGTCAACAAACAAAATAACATGAATAATCACTGGCAAATGAAAAGTTACGCTAAGACAAGTAAGTTACAGTGATAGCAAAATAAAATAATATGAGTGCTGGAATACTGGCTTCAAGCTGCCACCTCCCTTAGTACACGAAAGCAAAGGCTTAGTCTACCAGCGAGAGATGTCAACTTCGTGGAGCACAAAGATATTCTGACGAGACTGGCGCGCTGCAGCCCAGACGTCGACTTGTGGTGGTGGCGGAGTGCAGGTGCGACGAGACACCAGCCAATTAGCAACAGGCAGGCAGAGGATGAGCAGTTTGCTGGTTATGGCGGTGGCCAGGTGTCGGGGTGTGCTGGTTACGATTTGCTCTCTGGGCAAAATGTTTGGCGATACTGGTTATCTTGAGGTTATCTTGAGATGATTTCGGGGCTTTAGTGTCCCCGCGGCCCGGTCCTTGACCAGGCCTCCACCCCCAGGAAGCAGCCCGTGACAGCTGACTAACACCCAGGTACCTATTTTACTGCTAGGTAACAGGGGCATAGGGTGAAAGAAACTTTGCCCATTGTTTCTCGCCGGCTCCCGGGATCGAACCCGGGACCACAGGATCACAAGTCCAGCGTGCTGTCCGCTCCGCCTCCCGCCTCCTGGTGGTCTTTTTTATGAATGACATATATTGGCGACTTGTCACCTCTCCTGACAACTATCTCCTTGTTCTCACGAAGGCTTTTAGCTGCCGCTTTAAGCTCGGGGGACAGTATGGTGCTTCTGTAGTTGCCTCGATTCTTTCCTCCTTCTGCAATAAGTTCTGCTTGTAAGGTATCTTTGGTAGTGACCTTCTTTTGTGTCTCGAGGTCGAATATGTCGTCCAACAGAATTTCCAACTCTACTTTCCGGGCCATTTCACTCGGTCTGGACATAACATGAGAGTTTATGCCCAGATTTAGGAGAGTAACTTGGTCCTCAGTGAGGTTAATTCCTGCAAGGTTCAGGAAGCCATCTCTTGGTCGTGGAATTACCATAGGTCCTCCATATAATGTTGTTAGTTTCTTGATAATCCTTGTTTCAGTGCTGAGGTGATGTTGGTCTGTGAGGATGTCGAGGTGTTGTTCAATGCGGGTACGGATACTATGGTCGATGTTGCTATTTCTCCACTCGACGTTTGCGAGGCACTACACATCAAGAAGTCAACACCAGCAATCAACAGCCAATTATTGCACAACTATATTCTACCCACCTCAAGACTCCGCTCCAATATAGAAGCATCAAGAAATATGGACCAATAGGCTTTCTACAAACACTTCTATTCAATACCCATTGTTTCTGTTCTGTCTTGTGTTGATACTTTTAATACCCTATTAATATCCCCTCCTGTTCTGTCTTGTGTTAATGCCACATCACCCTTCCCACCTCACTCAAATGTAGATATAAAATCAGAGATACGTTCTAATCAGTTGTGTATTTGTGAAGTCTTTGAAAATGTAATAAGTTTTACGAAACGCGCCCGTGTCGCGTCAGACTAGAAATAAAAATGAATTTTGGAGAAGTGATTTTTGATTTACCTCCAACAGTGAAGCGTAATGTACGAAAGATTGAGAAAATTCGTGTTAGAATTATTAATCTTACTTTTTCGGTCATATTTAATAATATATATATATATATATATATATATATAATATTAGTGTTCAGTGAGAAACCACAAGGTCTCCTCAAAATACTTTTTATTTTCTTCTCCGAGGCTATGGGTCCCCACATTGGCACCAGAGGTGGTACCCTCACAAACTTTTTAGATATATATATATATATATATATATATATATATATATATATATATATATATATATATATATATATATATATATATATATATATATATATATATATATATACATATATTGTTATATATGACCGAAAACGTAAGATTATTAATTCCAATACGAATTTTCTCAACATTTCTTAAGCTTCTTTTTAGTGTCGATGGTAAATGAAAAAAATATTCTCCAAAATTCGTTTTTATTTCTAGTCTGACTCGACGCTTGAAGGCGTTTCGTAATAACTTATTACATTTTCAAAGACTTTTGTTTACACACACACAACTGTAACATGAAAATACTAAACAGAGTTTTACTAATGCAAACACTGAACATCTTGTCCTATCTAGGCCCTTTGCAGTTACTTCCATTCTTCCCTCTCATTTATCCAATTTATATCTATTGTACCGTGTTCTGCCTTGCGTTGGTCAAAAGTTTGATCACCTCATTCAAAACTGTTGCAACATATCACCTCACCCAAATGCGAGTATATAAGATGTTCAGTGTTTGCATTAGTAAAGCTCTGTTTAGTATTTTCAGGTTACAGTTGTGTGTGTGTGTAAACAAGCTTTACAGGATTAAAACCTCAACACATCAAACAAATGTTGAATCCTGCAATTGATGAAGCTGCACAAGATCTTCTTAAGGAACTCACAAGGTTCGTCTATGCATGCCTGGCTGGTGATATACCTGAGGTCATCAGGCCCCTCTTTTTTGGTGCCTCCCTCTGTGCTCTCAAAAAGAAGAACGAGGGAATCAGGCCAATCGCTGTTGGCAACATTCTTCGATGCCTGGTTGCCAAGGCTGCTACGAGGGTAGTCAGCCAGCAAGTGGGTGAACTGCTGAAACCAATTCAGCTAGTATTTGGGATCCCCCAATGCTGTGATCAACATTTGTGACGAAAAGGCCCTGCTCAAACTGGACTTTAAGAATGCCTTCAACGTGGTCAGAAGAGATGCAGTGCTTTGCGCCGTACATCGCCATTTCCGGCCCCTCTACCCTTTCATACTATTGTGCTACAGTGGTGAGTCAAAACTGCTCTTTGGCAAACACGAAATCAGAGCATGTGAAGGTGTTCAGCAAGGTGATCCCCTAGCTCCTCTTCTTTTCTGCTTAGTCTTAAAAGAAATCACAGAAAGCTTGTCCAGCGAGTTCAACATCTGATTTTTGGATGATGGCACTATAGCTGGCACCGTAAACCACCTCTTGGAAGACATCAGAAAAATAAGGGAGCAAGAAGTAAGGCTTGGTCTCTTCCTGAACCCTTCCAAGTGTGAAGTAGTCTCCTTCATCCCAGACATCATAACTAGAATAAGGTCTGCCATGCCTGGAGCTCATGTCATTAGGACTGAGAACAGCACTCTCCTTGGAGCCCCCCTCGGGTCTAACACCATTGAGGAGATCCTTGATAAAAAAAAATCCCAGACCTCAGGAGACTGGAAGACAGGATGTCATCCAAATAATGCTGCCAGTTTCATGACAGCATTACTTGGAGGACAAAATATTGTCTGCTGTCAGTTTCATGACAGACACGAAACTGACAGCATTATTTGGAGGGGTCTATGGCGATTCCACGACCCAGAGATGGCTTCTTAAACCTTCTTGGAGTCAACCTCACTGAGGACCAAGTCACTCTCTTAAATTTGGGTATAAACTGTCACGTTTTGTCCAGACTAAGTGAGAGGGTCCGGAAAGTGGAGTTGGAGATCCTATTGGATGACATATTCGACCTCGAGACGCAAAAGAAGGTTACCACTAACAACACCTTGCAAGCAGAACTTATTGCAGAAGGATGAAAGATTCGAGGTAACTACAGAAGCACCATACCGTCCTCCCGAATTCAAAACGGCAGGTAAGAGCCTTCGTGAGAACAAGGAGATAGTTGTCAGGAGAGGTAACAAGTCGCCAATATACGTTATTCATAAAAAAGACGAATATCTGGCGAAAATGAACCTCATACTCACCGACCACACTAAATTCCAAAAGGTAACGAAGGACACTACAGCCAAATTGAAATCCCATCTCAGCTGGAATCCCATCTCCTCACATCACCCCCAGGTGGTGTGGTGGGTGTATGACAGGTGGAGTGGTGGGTGTATGACAGATGGTGTGGTGGGTGTATGACAGGTAGTGTGGTGGGTGTATGACAGGTAGTGTGGTGGGTGTATGACAGGTGGAGTGGTGGGTGTATGACAGGTGGTGTGGTGGGTGTATGACAGGTGGAGTGGTGGGTGTATGACAGATGGTGTGGTGGGTGTATGACAGGTAGTGTGGTGGGTGTATGACAGGTAGTGTGGTGGGTGTATGACAGGTAGTGTGGTGGGTGTATGACAGGTGGAGTGGTGGGTGTATGACAGGTGGTGTGGTGGGTGTATGACAGATGGTGTGGTGGGTTTTTGACAGGTGGAGTGGTGGGTGTATGACAGGTAGTGTGGTGGGTGTATGACAGGTGGTGTGGTGGGTGTATGACAGGTGGAGTGGTGGGTGTATGACAGGTAGTGTGGTGGGTGTATGACAGGTGGTGTGGTGGGTGTATGACAGGTGGTGTGGTGGGTGTATGACAGATGGTGTGGTGGGTTTTTGACAGGTGGAGTGGTGGGTGTATGACAGGTAGTGTGGTGGGTGTATGACAGGTGGTGTGGTGGGAGTATGACAAGTGGAGTGGTGGGTGTATGACAGGTAGTGTGGTGGGTGTATGACAGGTGGTGTGGTGGGTGTATGACAGGTGGAGTAGTGGGTGTATGACAGGTGGTGTGGTGGGTGTATGACAGGTGGAGTGGTGGGTGTATGACAGATGGTGTGGTGGGTGTATGACAGGTAGTGTGGTGGGTGTATGACAGGTGGTGTGGTGGGTGTATGACAGGTAGTGTGGTGGGTGTATGACAGGTGGAGTGGTGGGTGTATGACAGGTGGTGTGGTGGGTGTATGACAGATGGTGTGGTGGGTTTTTGACAGGTGGAGTGGTGGGTGTATGACAGGTAGTGTGGTGGGTGTATGACAGGTGGTGTGGTGGGTGTATGACAGGTGGAGTGGTGGGTGTATGACAGGTAGTGTGGTGGGTGTATGACAGGTGGTGTGGTGGGTGTATGACAGGTGGTGTGGGGGGTGTATGACAGATGGTGTGGTGGGTTTTTGACAGGTGGAGTGGTGGGTGTATGACAGGTAGTGTGGTGGGTGTATGACAGGTGGTGTGGTGGGTGTATGACAGGTAGTGTGGTGGGTGTATGACAGGTGGTGTGGTGGGTGTATGACAGGTGGTGTGGTGGGTGTATGACAGGTAGTGTGGTGGGTGTATGACAGGTAGTGTGGTGGGTGTATGACAGGTGGTGTGGTGGGAGTATGACAGGTAGTGTGGTGGGTGTATGACAGGTGGTGTGGTGGGTGTATGACAGGTGGAGTAGTGGGTGTATGACAGGTGGTGTGGTGGGTGTATGACAGGTGGAGTGGTGGGTGTATGACAGGTGGAGTGGTGGGTGTATGACAGGTGAAGTGGTGGGTGTATGACAGGTGGGGTGGTGGGTGTATGACAGGTGAAGTGGTGGGTGTATGACAGGTGAAGTGGTGGGTGTATGACAGGTGGTGTGGTGGGTGTATGACAGATGGTGTGTTGGGTGTTTGACAGGTGGAGTGGTGGGTGTATGACAGGTGGAGTGGTGGGTGTATGACAGGTAGTGTGGTGGGTTTATGACAGGTGGAGTGGTGGGTGTATGACAGGTGAAGTGGTGCGTGGTGGGTGTATGACAGGTGGTGTGGTGGGTGTATGACAGGTGGGATGGTGGGTGTATGACAGGTGGATGGTGGGTGTATGACAGATGGTGTGGTGGGTGTATGACAGGTGGGGTGGAGGGTGTATGACAGGTGGTGTGGTGGGTGAATGACAGGTGGTGTGGTGGGTGTATGACAGGTGGTGTGGTGGGTGTATGACAGGTGGTGTGGTGGGTGTATGACAGGTGGGATGGTGGGTGTATGACAGGTGGTGTGGTGGGTGAATGACAGGTGGTGTGGTGGGTGTATGACAGGTGGTGTGGTGGTGAATGACAGGTGGTGTGGTGGGTGTATGACAGGTGGTGTGGTGGGTGAATGACAGGTGGGATGGTGGGTGTATGACAGGTGGGGTGGTGGGTGTATGACAGGTGGTGTGGTGGGTGAATGACAGGTGGGATGATGGGTGTATGACAGGTGGGGTGGTGGGTGTATGGCAGGTGGTGTGGTGGATATATGGCAGGTGAAGTGGTGGGTGTATGACAGGTGGGATGGTGGGTGTATGACAGGTGGTGTGGTGGGTGTATGACAGGTGGTGTGGTGGGTGAATGACAGGTGGGATGGTGGGTGTATGACAGGTGGGGTGGTGGGTGTATGACAGGTGGTGTGGTGGATATATGACAAGTGAAGTGGTGGGTGTATGACAGGTGGTGTGGTGGGTGTATGACAGGTGGTGTGGTGGGTGAATGACAGGTGGGATGGTGGGTGTATGACAGGTGGGGTGGTGGGTGTATGACAGGTGGTGTGGTGGATATATGACAGGTGAAGTGGTGGGTGCATGACAGGTGAAGTGGTGGGTGTATGACAGGTGGAGTGGTGGGTGTATGACAGGTAGTGTGGTGGGTGTATGACAGGTGGTGTGGTGGGTGTATGACAGGTGGAGTGGTGGGTGTATGACAGGTGGTGTGGTGGGTGTGTGACAGGTTGTGTGATGGGTGTATGACAGGTGGTGTGGTGGGTGTATGACAGGTGGAGTGGTGGGTGTATGACAGGTGGTGTGGTGGGTGTTTGACAGGTGGAGTGGTGGGTGTATGACAGGTGAAGTGGTGGGTGTTTGACAGGTGGGGTGGTGGGTGTATGACAGGTTGGGTGGTGGGTGTATGACAGGTGGTTGTGGGGGTGTATGACAGGGGGGGTGTGGTGGTGTATGACAAGTGGGGTGGTGGGTGTATGACAGGTGAAGTGGTGGGTGTATGACAGGTGGGTGGTGGATGTATGACAGGTGGAGTGGTGGGTGTATGACAGGTGAGGTGGTGGGTGTATGACAGGTTAGGTGGTGGGTGTATGACAGGTGAGGTGGTGGGTGTATGACAGGTGGTGTGGTGGGTGTATGACAGGTGGTGTGGTGGGTGTATGACAGGTGGTGTGGTGGGTGTATGACAGGTGGTGTGGTGGGTGTATGACAAGTGGGATGGTGGGTGTATGACAGGTGAGGTGGTGGGTGTATGACAGGTGAGGTGGTGGGTGTATGACAGGTGAGGTGGTGGGTGTATGACAGGTGAGGTGGTGGGTGTATGACAGGTGAAGTGGTGGGTGTATGACAGGTGGTGTGGTGGGTGTATGACAGGTTAGGTGGTGGGTGTACGACAGGTGAGGTGGTGGGTATATGACAAGTGGGTGGTGGGTGTATGACAGGTGAGGTGGTGGGTGTATGACAGGTGAGGTGGTGGGTGTATGACAGGTGAGGTGGTGGGTGTATGACAGGTGAAGTGGTGGGTGTATGACAGGTGGTGTGGTGGGTGTATGACAGGTTAGGTGGTGGGTGTACGACAGGTGAGGTGGTGGGTATATGACAAGTGGTGTGGTGGGTGTATGACAGGTGAGGTGGTGGGTGTATGACAGGTGAGGTGGTGGGTGTATGACAGGTGAAGTGGTGGGTGTATGACAGGTGGTGTGGTGGGTGTATGACAGGTTAGGTGGTGGGTGTATGACAGGTGGTGTGGTGGGTGTATGACAGGTGGTGTGGTGGGTGTATGACAGGTGGTGTGGTGGGTGTATGACAGGTTAGGTGGTGGGTGTATGACAAGTGGTGTGGTGGGTGTAGGGTGTATGACAGGTGGTGTGGTGGGTGTATGACAGGTGAGGTGGTGGGTGTATGACAGGTGAGGTGGTGGGTGTATGACAGGTGAAGTGGTGGGTGTATGACAGGTGGTGTGGTGGGTGTATGACAGGTTAGGTGGTGGGTGTATGACAAGTGGTGTGGTGGGTGTATGACAGGTGGGGTGGTGGGTGTATGACAGGTTAGGTGGTGGGTGTATGACAAGTGGTGTGGTGGGTGTATGACAGGTTGTGTGGTGGGTGTATGACAGGTGAGGTGGTGGGTGTATGACAGGTGAGGTGGTGGGTGTATGACAGGTGAGGTGGTGGGTGTATGACAAGTGGTGTGGTGGGTGTATGACAGGTGGTGTGGTGGGTGTATCACAGTTAGTGTGGTGGGTGTATGACAGGTGGTGTGGTGGGTGTATGACAGGTTAGGTGGTGGGTGTATGACAAGTGGTGTGGTGGGTGTATGACAGGTGGTGTGGTGGGTGTATGACAGGTGAGGTGGTGGGTGTATGACAGGTGAGGTGGTGGGTGTATGACAGGTGAGGTGGTGGGTGTATGACAAGTGGTGTGGTGGGTGTATGACAGGTGGTGTGGTGGGTGTATGACAGGTGGTGTGGTGGGTGTATCACAGTTAGGGACCACATCCAGAGGCTACAACAACACTCTTGCGCCTTAAGAAAGACCACATTACTGTGTCCTCTTTGCCACCCAAGGTGATGAAAGAACAACTCGTTTTTCAACACGACCTAAACTACAATGCCTTAAAGCAATTTGATGCTCTGGACCACGAGCATTCCCCCTCCAAATTATTTACAAAGATGGCTCCTTGTACCAGTCCTGTGGTGCAGCTGGAAGTGCAATTGTTGTGACAGTGGGAGATGGCTCTGTGCACTAGTCCTATGGTGCAGCTGGAAGTATATTTTCCAGGAACATCAACAAAATTTCATAGATTTGAGGCAAAGTAAAATTCATACCAGTTGCTCCATCTATCATCATTCTATTATGCTGGAAGACCGACACGTCTTTGGGTCATCCAATAAGGTTAGCAGACTTTTAGATGTTACCATTGCCAGGCTTAGGCTCGGCTACAAGTACCTCTATGAGTTAGTTGGGAGTACCTCTGGGAGACTAAAGGTAAACTCTGTCAGCAGAACTATTCGCACATTTTCTGTCATTAAATAATGGAATTGAAAAAAATATTCATGAAGAGATAACTATCAATGGTTTTCATGAAATGTATATGTTCCTCATACATAATGATGTACAGCCAGGAATCTTAGCGAAGTTTGCTTACTATAGGTCTGCACATGACTGTAAAGCTGCCGCCCAGTTGGGTGGGTGTTGGGCAAGACTAGTAACTGTGTGACTCACCATAGATGTAAGCTGCCTTGTATAGTGACTGTTGTGGTCCTCTTCTTGAACTACTTGTGATATAAACGACTATTGATATATTTGCATGAATATTGTCATTGTCCTAGCTAAATGTACCACGGGAGTCAGTTCCTGAGCCCATTACGTGCCTCTGTAACCCTCTCCACCACCGCCCACAGGATGGGTATGGAGTGCTTGATAGATGACTAAACTATGTCAGTATTGGTTACGAGGAGCAAGACTGACCTATCATCCCTCCCAACCAGCAGACAGCCGCCTCACCACTGCCAGGCCGCCCTCCCACCCAGCAGACAGCCGCCTCACCACTGCCAGGCCGCCCTCCCATCCAGCAGACAGCCGCCTCACCACTGCCAGGCCGCCCTCCCACCCAGCAGACAGCCGCTTCACCACTGCCAGGCCGCCCTCCCACCCAGCAGACAGCCGCTTCACCACTGCCAGGCCGCCCTCCCACCTAGCAGACAGCCGCCTCACCACTGCCAGGTCGCCCTCCCACCCAGCAGACAGCCGCCTCACCACTGCCAGGCCGCCCTCCCCACCCAGCAGACAGCCGCCTCACCACTGCCAGGCCGCCCTCCCACCCAGCAGACAGCCGCCACCACTGCCAGGCCGCGCCTCCCACCCAGGCCGCCCTCCCACCCAGCAGACAGCCGCCTCACCACTGCCAGGCCGCCCTCCCACCTAGCAGACAGCTGCCTCACCACTGCCAGGCCGCCCTCCCACCCAGCAGACAGCCGCCTCACCACTGCCAGGCCGCCCTCCCACCCAGCAGACAGCCGCCTCACCACTGCCAGGCCGCCCTCCCACCCAGCAGACAGCCGCCTCACCACTGCCCGGCCGCCCTCCCACCCAGCAGACAGCCGCCTCACCACTGCCAGGCTGCCCTCCCACCCAGCAGACAGCCGCCAGGCCGCCCTCCCACCTAGCAGACAGCTGCCTCACCACTGCCAGGCCGCCCTCCCACCCAGCAGACAGCCGCCCTCCCACCTAGCAGACAGCCGCCTCACCACTGCCAGCCCGCCCTCCCACCCAGCAGACAACCGCCCTCCCACCTAGCAGACAGCTGCCTCACCACTGCCAGGCCGCCCTCCCACCCAGCAGACAGCCGCCTCACCACTGCCAGGCCGCCCTCCCACCCAGCAGACAGCCGCCTCACCACTGCCAGGCTGCCCTCCCACCCAGCAGACAGCAGACAGCCGCCTCACCACTGCCAGGCCACCCTCCCACCCAGCAGACAGCCGCCTCACCACTGCCAGGCCGCCCTCCCACCTAGCAGACAGCCGCCTCACCACTGCCAGGCCGCCCTCCCACCCAGCAGACAGCCGCCTCACCACTGCCAGGCCGCCCTCCCACCTAGCAGACAGCCGCCTCACCATACCAGGCCGCCCTCCCACCCAGCAGACAGCCGCCTCACCACTGCCAGGCCGCCCTCCCACCCAGCAGACAGCCGCCTCACCACTGCCAGGCCGCCCTCCCACCCAGCAGACAGCCGCCTCACCACTGCCAGGCCGCCCTCCCACCTAGCAGACAGCCGCCTCACCACTGCCAGGCCGCCCTCCCACCCAGCAGACAGCCGCCCTCCCACCCAGCAGACAGCCGCCTCACCACTGCCAGGCCGCCCTCCCACCCAGCAGACAGCCGCCTCACCACTGCCAGGCCGCCCTCCCACCCAGCAGACAGCCGCCCTCCCACCTAGCAGACAGCCGCCTCACCACTGCCAGGCCGCCCTCCCACCCAGCAGACAGCCGCCTCACCAATGCCAGGCCGCCCTCCCACCTAGCAGACAGCCGCCTCACCACTGCCAGGCCGCCCTCCCACCCAGCAGACAGCCGCCTCACCACTGCCAGGCCGCCCTCCCACCCAGCAGACAGCCGCCTCACCAATACCAGGCCGCCCTCCCACCCAGCAGACAGCCGCCTCACCACTGCCAGGCCGCCCTCCCACCCAGCAGACAGCCGCCTCACCACTGCCAGGCTGCCCTCCCACCCAGCAGACAGCCGCCTCACCACTGCCAGGCCGCCCTCCCACCTAGCAGACAGCCGCCTCACCACTGCCAGGCCGCCCTCCCACCCAGCAGACAGCCGCCTCACCACTGCCAGGCCGCCCTCCCACCCAGCAGACAGCCGCTTCACCACTGCCAGGCCGCCCTCCCACCCAGCAGACAGCCGCCTCACCACTGCCCTCCCACCTAGCAGACAGCCGCCTCACCACTGCCAGGCCGCCCTCCCACCCAGCAGACAGCCGCCCTCCCACCTAGCAGACAGCGGCCTCACCACTGCCAGGCCGCCCTCCCACCCAGCAGACAGCCGCCCTCCCACCTAGCAGACAGCCAGCCTCACCACTGCCAGGCCGCCCTCCCACCCAGCAGACAGCCGCCTCACCACTGCCAGGCCGCCCTCCCACCCAGCAGACAGCCGCCTCCTCACCACTGCCAGGCCGCCCTCCCACCTAGCAGACAGCCGCCTCACCACTGCCAGGCCGCCCGCCCACCCAGCAGACTGCCGCCTCACCACTGCCAGGCCGCCCTCCCACCTAGCAGACAGCCGCCTCACCACTGCTAGGCCGCCCTCCCACCCAGCAGACAGACGCCTCACCACTGCCAGGCCACCCTCCCACCCAGCAGACAGCCGCTTCACCACTGCCAGGCCGCCCTCCCACCTAGCAGACAGCCGCCTCACCACTGCCAGGCCGCCCTCCCACCCAGCAGACAGCCGCCTCACCACTGCCAGGCCGCCCTCCCACCCAGCAGACAGCCGCCTCACCAATACCAGGCCGCCCTCCCACCCAGCAGACAGCCGCCTCACCACTGCCAGGCCGCCCTCCCACCCAGCAGACAGCCGCCTCACCACTGCCAGGCCGCCCTCCCACCCAGCAGACAGCCGCCTCACCACTGCCAGGCCGCCCTCCCACCCAGCAGACAGCCGCCTCACCACTGCCAGGCCGCCCTCCCACCCAGCAGACAGCCGCCTCACCACTGCCAGGCCACCCTCCCACCCAGCAGACAGCCGCCTCACCACTGCCAGGCCGCCCTCCCACCTAGCAGACAGCCGCCTCACCACTGCCAGGCCGCCCTCCCACCCAGCAGACAGCCGCTTCACCACTGCCAGGCCGCCCTCCCACCTAGCAGACAGCCGCCTCACCACTGCCAGGCCGCCCTCCCACCCAGCAGACAGCCGCCTCACCACTGCCAGGCCGCCCTCCCACCCAGCAGACAGCCGCCTCACCACTACCAGGCCGCCCTCCCACCCAGCAGACAGCCGCCTCACCACTGCCAGGCCGCCCTCCCACCCAGCAAACAGCCGCCTCACCACTGCCAGGCCGCCCTCCCACCCAGCAGACAGCCGCCCTCCCCACCCCCAGCAGACAGCCGCCTCACCACTGCCAGGCCGCCCTCCCACCTAGCAGACAGCCGCCTCACCACTGCCAGGCCGCCCTCCCACCCAGCAGACAGCCGCCTCACCACTGCCAGGCCGCCCTCCCACCCAGCAGACAGCCGCCTCACCACTGCCAGGCCGCCCTCCCACCCAGCAGACAGCCGCCTCACCACTGCCAGGCCGCCCTCCCACCCAGCAGACAGCCGCCTCACCACTGCCAGGCCGCCCTCCCACCCAGCAGACAGCCGCCTCACCACTGCCAGGCCGCCCTCCCACCTAGCAGACAGCCGCCTCACCACTGCCAGGCCGCCCTCCCACCCAGCAGACAGCCGCCTCACCACTGCCAGGCCGCCCTCCCACCCAGCAGACAGCCGCCTCACCACTGCCAGGCCGCCCTCCCACCCAGCAGACAGCCGCCTCACCACTGCTAGGCCGCCCTCCCACCTAGCAGACAGCCGCCTCACCACTGCCAGGCCGCCCTCCCACCCAGCAGACAGCCGCCTCACCACTGCCAGGCCGCCCTCCCACCCAGCAGACAGCCACCTCACCACTACCAGGCTGCCCTCCCACCCAGCAGACAGCCGCCTCACCACTGACAGGCCGCCCTCCCACCCAGCAGACAGCCGCCTCACAACTGCCAGGCTGCCCTCCCACCCAGCAGACAGCCACCTCACCACTACCAGGCTGCCCTCCCACCCAGCAGACAGCCGGCTTACCACTACCAGGCCGCCCTCCCACCCAGCAGACAGCCGCCTCACCACTACCAAGCCGCCCTCCCACCCAGCAGACAGCCGCCTCACCACTGCCAGGCCGCCCTCCCATCCAGCAGACAGCCGCCTCACCACTGCCAGGCCGCCCTTCCGCCCAGCAGACAGCCGCCTCACCACTACCAGGCTGCCCTCCCACCCAGAAGACAGCCGCCCTCACCACTACCAGGCCGCCCTCCCACCCAGCAGACAGCCGCCCTCCCACCCAGCAGACAGCCGCCTCACCACTGCCAGGCCGCCCTCCCACCTAGAATACAGCCGCCTGACCAATGCCAGGCCGCCCTCCCACCCAGCAGACAGCCGCCCTCCCACCCAGCAGACAGCCGCCTCACCACTGCCAGGCCGCCCTCCCACCCAGCAGACATCCGCTTCACCACTGCCAGGCCACCCTCCTACCCAGCAGACAGCCGCCTCACCACTGCCAGACCGCCCTCCCACCTAGCAGACAGCCGCCTCACCACTGCCAGGCTGCCCTCCCACCCAGCAGACAGCCGCTTCACCACTGCCAGGCCGCCCTCCCACCTAGCAGACAGCCGCCTCACCACTGCCAGGCCGCCCTCCCACCCAGCAGACAGCCGCCTCACCACTGCCAGGCCGCCCTCCCACCTAGCAGACAGCCGCCTCACCACTGCCAGGCCGCCCTCCCACCCAGCAGACAGCCGCCTCACCACTGCCAGGCCGCCCTCCCACCCAGCAGAAAGCCGCCTCACCAATACCAGGCCGCCCTCCCACCCAGCAGACAGCCGCCTCACCACTGCCAGGCCGCCCTCCCACCCAGCAGACAGCCGCCTCACCACTGCCAGGCCGCCCTCCCACCCAGCAGACAGCCGCCCTCCCACCCAGCAGACAGCCGCCTCACCACTGCCAGGCCGCCCTCCCACCCAGCAGACAGCCGCCTCACCACTGCCAGGCCGCCCTCCCACCCAGCAGACATCCGCTTCACCACTGCCAGGCCGCCCTCCCACCCAGCAGACAGCCGCCTCACCACTGCCAGGCCGCCCTCCCACCCAGCAGACAGCCACCTCACCACTACCAGGCTGCCCTCCCACCCAGCAGACAGCCGCCTCACCACTGCCAGGCCGCCCTCCCACCCAGCAGACAGCCGCCTCACCACTGCCAGGCAGCCCTCCCACCCAGCAGACAGCCACCTCACCACTACCAGGCTGCCCTCCCACCCAGCAGACAGCCGCCTCACCACTACCAGGCCGCCCTCCCACCCAGCAGACAGCCGCCTCACCACTACCAAGCCGCCCTCCCACCCAGCAGACAGCCGCCTCACCACTGCCAGGCCGCCCTCCCACCCAGCAGACAGCCGGCTCACCCCTGCCAGGCCGCCCTCCCACCCAGCAGACAGCCGCCTCACCACTGCCAGGCCGCCCTCCCACCCAGCAGACAGCCGCCTCACCACTGCCAGGCCGCCCTCCCACCTAGCAGACAGCCGCCTCACCACTGCCAGGCCGCCCTCCCACCCAGCAGACAGCCGCCTCACCACTGCCAGGCCGCCCTCCCACCCAGCAGACAGCCACCTCACCACTACCAGGCTGCCCTCCCACCCAGCAGACAGCCGCCTCACCACTGCCAGGCTGCCCTCCCACCCAGCAGACAGCCGCCTCACCACTGCCAGCTCACCATCTCAAGATAACCCTCCCACCCAGCAGACAGCCGCCTCACCACTGCCAGGCCGCCCTCCCACCCAGCAGACAGCCGCCTCACCACTGCCAGGCTGCCCTCCCACCCAGCAGACAGCCGCCTCACCACTGCCAGCTCACCATCTCAAGATAACCCTCCCACCCAGCAGACAGCCGCCTCACCACTGCCAGGCCGCCCTCCCACCCAGCAGACAGCCGCCTTACCACTACCAGGCCGCCCTCCCACCCAGCAGACAGCTGCCTCACCACTACCAAGCCGCCCTCCCACCCAGCAGACAGCCACCTCACCACTGCCAGGCCGCCCTCCCACCCAGCAGACAGCCGCCTCACCACTGCCAGGCCGCCCTCCCACCCAGCAGACAGCCTCCTCACCACTGCCAGGCCGCCCTCCCACCCAGCAGACAGCCGCCTCACCACTGCCAGGCCGCCCTCCCACCCAGCAGACAGCCGCCTCACCACTGCCAGGCCGCCCTCCCACCTAGCAGACAGCCGCCTCACCACTGCCAGGCTGCCCTCCCACCCAGCAGACAGCCGCCTCACCACTGCCAGCTCACCATCTCAAGATAACCCTCCAACCCAGCAGACAGCCGCCTCACCACTGCCAGGCCACCCTCCCACCCAGCAGACAGCCACCTCACCACTGCCAGGCCGCCCTCCCACCCAGCAGACAGCCGCCTCACCACTGCCAGGCCGCCCTCCCACCCAGCAGACAGCCGCCTCACCACTGCCAGCTCACCATCTCAAGATAACCCTCCCACCCAGCAGACAGCCGCCTCACCACTGCCAGGCCGCCCTGTCACCCAGCAGACAGCCACCTCACCACTGCCAGGCCGCCCTCCCACCCAGCAGACAGCCGCCTCACCACTGCCAGCTCACCATCTCAAGATAACCCTCCCACCCAGCAGACAGCCTCCTCACCACTGCCAGGCCACCCTCCCACCCAGCAGATAGCCGCCTCACCACTGCTAGGCCACCCTCCCACCCAGCAGACAGCCGCCTCACCACTGCCAGGCCGCCCTCCCACCCAGCAGACCGCCGCCTCACCACTGCCAGCTCACCCATTACCCATCCCTCCATCGTCCCCCAACCTTTGCCAACACATTACTAGTTCAGTGTAGGAGAGTAAACACTGGTGGACATTACTCACCACATCTTGGAGGACAGGAGAGCTGACCACAACACAGAGCATTGAACACCAACCCCACTACTTATATGTCAGTGACTGAGGCGTTAGTTAGCATCTTAACATTTATCCAAGCAAGATGGCCGGTTGTATCTGTGGTTGTATCTGCTGAACCATACGGTTGTATCTGTGGTTGTATCTGCTGAACCATACGGTTGTATCTGTGGTTGTATCTGCTGAACCATACGGTTGTATCTGTGATTGTATCTGCTGAACCATACGGTTGTATCTGTGATTGTATCTGCTGAACCATACGGTTGTATCTGTGGTTGTATCTGCTGAACCATACGGTTGTATCTGTGGTTGTATCTGCTGAACCATACGGTTGTATCTGTGGTTGTATCTGCTGAACCATACGGTTGTATCTGTGATTGTATCTGCTGAACCATACGGTTGTATCTGTGGTTGTATCTGCTGAACCATACGGTTGTATCTGTGATTGTATCTGCTGAACCATACGGTTGTATCTGTGGTTGTATCTGCTGAACCATACGGTTGTATCTGTGGTTGTATCTGCTGAACCATACGGTTGTATCTGTGGTTGTATCTGCTGAACCATACGGTTGTATCTGTGGTTGTATCTGCTGAACCATACGGTTGTATCTGTGGTTGTATCTGCTGAACCATACGGTTGTATCTGTGGTTGTATCTGCTGAACCATACGGTTGTATCTGTGGTTGTATCTGCTGAACCATACGGTTGTATCTGTGGTTGTATCTGCTGAACCATACGGTTGTATCTGTGGTTGTATCTGCTGAACCATACGGTTGTATCTGTGGTTGTATCTGCTGAACCATACGGTTGTATCTGTGGTTGTATCTGCTGAACCATACGGTTGTATCTGTGGTTGTATCTGCTGAACCATACGGTTGTATCTGTGGTTGTATCTGCTGAACCATACGGTTGTATCTGTGGTTGTATCTGCTGAACCATACGGTTGTATCTGTGGTTGTATCTGCTGAACCATACGGTTGTATCTGTGGTTTTATCTAAAGGATAACAAAGTGGAATATGCTATCATCATTAGAGGTTCAAATAAAAAACTAGCTTAAAAATGTCAATACCATAGCCAGGTTGATGGAAATTTTAGTTACTCACATGATATGTAAAGGAGAGAAACCCAAAGATGCAAGTAATAGAAAGAGTAGAGGCCAAGGAAAAGATAGTACTGGGTAGTGTGTGGTGTGTTGACGGCGGGGCGGCGCCTCTGGCGGGGACTGGTCGTGCTCCCTCGGGAGTAGTTCCTCCACCTTGGACCTCACTGGACACTCAGCTTTCACCTGTGGTTCACAGTATCAGGGGCGTGCACAGCGGCCACATCCCAGGCAATAGTTTCCACCGGCCAAGTAAACCAGGTGAGGGTACTCCATTGATCTCTAACCCTCGCTGGGACGTGGCCTTGTCCCTCAATGCACGTGATGACTGGATGTGGCGGACTATGTGAAAGAACCAGTATAATGTTAGCGGGAAGAAAGACGGTTGCCTGCATCCCTTTGTGCAGAACGAGGAGCACAGCAAGACTCATACACCGTCCTGGCCATCCACGGACTCTAAAGTCTACTCCTGCCACTATCTTGACAGTGTCTTGCCACTGGACCAAATGGTGCCTGGATGAGAAAATGAGGCAAATGTTGCACGACTCTTACTCACTTAAAAGAAATTCATGTGCACTGAACACCCATATCTCATACACCTCAAGTACTGCAACAATGGGCTAGTTGTGAAGATGCAGTTGTGGATACACTAGCAGCCACAGTTGTAGATACACTAGCAGCTGCAGTTGTAGATACACTAGCAGCCACAGTTGTAGATACACTAGCAGCCACAGTTGTAGATACACTAGCAGCCACAGTTGTGGATACACTAGCAGCCACAGTTGTAGATACACTAGCAGCCACAGTTGTAGATACACTAGCAGCCACAGTTGTGGATACACTAGCAGCCACAGTTGTAGATACTCTAGCAGCCACAGTTGTGGATACACTAGCAGCCACAGTTGTAGATACACTAGCAGCCACAGTTGTAGATACACTAGCAGCCACAGTTGTGGATACACTAGCAGCCACAGTTATGGATACACTAGCAGCCACAGTTGTGGATACACTAGCAGCCACAGTTGTGGATACACTAGCAGCCACAGTTGTGGATACACTAGCAGCCACAGTTATGGATACACTAGCAGCCACAGTTGTGGATACACTAGCAGCCACAGTTGTGGATACACTAGCAGCCACAGTTGTAGATACACTAGCAGCCACAGTTGTGGATACACTAGCAGCCACAGTTATGGATACACTAGCAGCCACAGTTGTGGATACACTAGCAGCCACAGTTGTAGATACACTAGCAGCCACAGTTGTAGATACTCTAGCAGCCACAGTTGTGGATACACTAGCAGCCACAGTTGTAGATACACTAGCAGCCACAGTTGTAGATACACTAGCAGCCACAGTTGTGGATACACTAGCAGCCACAGTTATGGATACACTAGCAGCCACAGTTGTGGATACACTAGCAGCCACAGTTGTAGATACACTAGCAGCCACAGTTGTGGATACACTAGCAGCCACAGTTATGGATACACTAGCAGCCACAGTTGTGGATACACTAGCAGCCACAGTTGTGGATACACTAGCAGCCACAGTTGTAGATACACTAGCAGCCACAGTTGTGGATACACTAGCAGCCACAGTTATGGATACACTAGCAGCCACAGTTGTGGATACACTAGCAGCCACAGTTGTGGATACACTAGCAGCCACAGTTGTGGATACACTAGCAGCCACAGTTGTGGATACACTAGCAGCCACAGTTATGGATACACTAGCAGCCACAGTTGTGGATACACTAGAAGCCACAGTTGTGGATACACTAGCAGCCACAGTTGTGGATACACTAGCAGCCACAGTTGTGGATACACTAGCAGCCACAGTTGTGGATACACTAGCAGCCACAGTTGTGGATACACTAGCAGCCACAGTTGTAGATACACTAGCAGCCACAGTTGTAGATACACTAGCAGCCACAGTTGTAGATACACTAGCAGCCACAGTTGTAGATACACTAGCAGCCACAGTTGTGGATACACTAGCAGCCACAGTTATGGATACACTAGCAGCCACAGTTGTGGATACACTAGCAGCCACAGTTGTGGATACACTAGCAGCCACAGTTGTAGATACACTAGCAGCCACAGTTGTGGATACACTAGCAGCCACAGTTGTGGATACACTAGCAGCCACAGTTGTAGATACACTAGCAGCCACAGTTGTGGATACACTAGCAGCCACAGTTGTGGATACACTAGCAGCCACAGTTGTGGATACACTAGCAGCCACAGTTGTGGATACACTAGCAGCCACAGTTGTGGATACACTAGCAGCCACAGTTGTGGATACACTAGCAGCCACAGTTGTGGATACACTAGCAGCCACAGTTGTGGATACACTAGCAGCCACAGTTGTGGATAAACTAGAAGTTCCAGTTGTGGATTCACTAGCAGACACAGTTGTGGATACACTAAGAGCTGCAGTTGTGGATACACTAGAAGCCACAGTTGTGGATACACTAGCAGCCACAGTTGTGAATACACTAGCAGCTGCAGTTGTGGATACACTAGCAGCCACAGTTGTGGATACACTAGCAGCCACAGTTGTGGATACACTAGCAGCCACAGTTGTGGATACACTAGCAGCCACAGTTGTGGATACACTAGCAGCCACAGTTGTGGATACACTAGCAGCCACAGTTGTGGATACACTAGCAGCCACAGTTGTGGATACACTAGCAGCCACAGTTGTGGATACACTAGCAGCCACAGTTGTGGATACACTAGCAGCCACAGTTGTGGATACACTAGCAGCCACAGTTGTGGATACACTAGCAGCCACAGTTGTGGATACACTAGCAGCCACAGTTGTGGATACACTAGCAGCCACAGTTGTGGATACACTAGCAGCCACAGTTGTGGATACACTAGCAGCCACAGTTGTGGATACACTAGCAGCCACAGTTGTGGATACACTAGCAGCCACAGTTGTGGATACACTAGCAGCCACAGTTGTGGATACACTAGCAGCCACAGTTGTGGATACACTAGCAGCCACAGTTGTGGATACACTAGCAGCCACAGTTGTGGATACACTAGCAGCCACAGTTGTGGATACACTAGCAGCCACAGTTGTGGATACACTAGCAGCCACAGTTGTGGATACACTAGCAGCCACAGTTGTGGATACACTAGCAGCCACAGTTGTGGATACACTAGCAGCCACAGTTGTGGATACACTAGCAGCCACAGTTGTGGATACACTAGCAGCCACAGTTGTGGATACACTAGCAGCCACAGTTGTGGATACACTACACTAGTGGATACACTAGCAGCCACAGTTGTGGATACACTAGCAGCCACAGTTGTGGATACACTAGCAGCCACAGTTGTGGATACACTAGCAGCCACAGTTGTGGATACACTAGCAGCCACAGTTGTGGATACACTAGCAGCCACAGTTGTGGATACACTAGCAGCCACAGTTGTGGATACACTAGCAGCCACAGTTGTGGATACACTAGCAGCCACAGTTGTGGATACACTAGCAGCCACAGTTGTGGATACACTAGCAGCCACAGTTGTGGATACACTAGCAGCCACAGTTGTGGATACACTAGCAGCCACAGTTGTGGATACACTAGCAGCCACAGTTGTGGATACACTAGCAGCCACAGTTGTGGATACACTAGCAGCCACAGTTGTGGATACACTAGCAGCCACAGTTGTGGATACACTAGCAGCCACAGTTGTGGATACACTAGCAGCCACAGTTGTGGATACACTAGCAGCCACAGTTGTGGATACACTAGCAGCCACAGTTGTGGATACACTAGCAGCCACAGTTGTGGATACACTAGCAGCCACAGTTGTGGATACACTAGCAGCCACAGTTGTGGATACACTAGCAGCCACAGTTGTGGATACACTAGCAGCCACAGTTGTGGATACACTAGCAGCCACAGTTGTGGATACACTAGCAGCCACAGTTGTGGATACACTAGCAGCCACAGTTGTGGATACACTAGCAGCCACAGTTGTGGATACACTAGCAGCCACAGTTGTGGATACACTAGCAGCCACAGTTGTGGATACACTAGCAGCCACAGTTGTGGATACACTAGCAGCCACAGTTGTGGATACACTAGCAGCCACAGTTGTGGATACACTAGCAGCCACAGTTGTGGATACACTAGCAGCCACAGTTGTGGATACACTAGCAGCCACAGTTGTGGATACACTAGCAGCCACAGTTGTGGATACACTAGCAGCTGCAGTTGTGGATACACTAGCAGCCACAGTTGTGGATACACTAGCAGCCACAGTTGTGGATACACTAGCAGCCACAGTTGTAGATACACTAGCAGCCACAGTTGTGGATACACTAGCAGCCACAGTTGTATACACTAGCAGCCACAGTTGTGGATACACTAGCAGCCACAGTTGTGGATACACTAGCAGCCACAGTTGTGGATACACTAGCAGCCACAGTTGTGGATACACTAGCAGCCACAGTTGTGGATACACTAGCAGCCACAGTTGTGGATACACTAGCAGCCACAGTTGTGGATACACTAGCAGCCACAGTTGTGGATACACTAGCAACCACAGTTGTCGATAAACTAGCAGCCACAGTTGTGGATACACTAGCAGCCACAGTTCTAGATACACTAGCAGCCACAGTTGTTGTATACACTAGCAGACACAGTTGTGGATACACTAGCAGCCACAGTTGTGGATACACTAGCAGCCACAGTTGTGGATACACTAGCTGCTGCATCTGAGGATACACTAGCAGCCACAGTTGTGGATACACTAGCAGCCACAGTTGTGGATACACTAGGAGCCACAGTTGTAGATACACTAGAAGCTACAGTTGTGGATACACTAGCAGCCACAGTTGTGGATACACTAGCAGCCACAGTTGTGGATACACTAGCAGCCACAGTTGTGGATACACTAGCAGCCACAGTTGTGGATACACTAGCAGCCACAGTTGTGGATACACTAGCAGCCACAGTTGTGGATACACTAGCAGCCACAGTTGTGGATACACTAGCAGCCACAGTTGTAGATACACTAGCAGCCACAGTTGTGGATACACTAGCAGCCACAGTTGTGGATACACTAGCAGCCACAGTTGTGGATACACTAGCAGCCACAGTTGTGGATACACTAGCAGCCACAGTTGTGGATACACTAGCAGCCACAGTTGTGGATACACTAGCAGCCACAGTTGTGGATACACTAGCAGCCACAGTTGTGGATACACTAGCAGCCACAGTTGTGGATACACTAGCAGCCACAGTTGTGGATACACTAGCAGCCACAGTTGTGGATACACTAGCAGCCACAGTTGTGGATACACTAGCAGCCACAGTTGTGGATACACTAGCAGCCACAGTTGTAGATACACTAGCAGCCACAGTTGTGGATACACTAGCAGCCACAGTTGTGGATACACTAGCAGCCACAGTTGTAGATACACTAGCAGCCACAGTTGTGGATACACTAGCAGCCACAGTTGTGGATACACTAGCAGCCACAGTTGTGGATACACTAGCAGCCACAGTTGTGGATACACTAGCAGCCACAGTTGTGGATACACTAGCAGCCACAGTTGTGGATACACTAGCAGCCACAGTTGTGGATACACTAGCAGCCACAGTTGTGGATACACTAGCAGCCACAGTTGTGGATACACTAGCAGCCACAGTTGTGGATACACTAGCAGCCACAGTTGTGGATACACTAGGAGCCACAGTTGTGGATACACCAGCAGCCACAGTTGTGGATACACTAGGAGCCACAGATGTGACTACACTAGCAGCCACAGTTGGGGATACACTAGCAGCCACAGTTGTGGATACTCTAGCAGCCACAGTTGTGGATACACTAGCAGCCACAGTTGTAGATTGTGGACACTAGCAGCCACAGTTGTGGATACACTAGCAGCCACAGTTGTGGATACACTAGCAGCCACAGTTGTGGATACACTAGCAGCCACAGTTGTAGATACACTAGTTGTAGATACACTAGCAGCCACAGTTGTAGATACACTAGCAGCCACAGTTGTGGATACACTAGCAGCCACAGTTGTGGATACACTAGCAGCCACAGTTGTGGATACAGTTGTGGATACACTAGCATTGTGGATACACTAGCAGCCACAGTTGTGGATACACTAGCAGCCACAGTTGTGGATACACTCACTAGCAGCCACAGTTGTGGATACACTAGCAGCCACAGTTGTAGATACACTAGCAGCCACAGTTGTGGATACACTAGCAGCCACAGTTGTGGATACACTAGCAGCCACAGTAGCGAGCCTTCATATAGTCGGCTCTGGCCATATTGTCGTCTTCCATTGACCTTGAGCAGCAATGGTGCCCAACAGTCTCCTAATTGACTTAACTTAAGATAGTATGACTACGGATAGCACTGGTGTGATTTAGGTTTGCACTGACTATTCACACTTCGGAGCTTACTCCATAGTCTGAGTTCGGTCTTAAATTAAAAAGGTGTCTGAAAAAACGGCTGATGTTGCTGAAGCTTCCGTTCTTTGGAAAGATGTGAGTGAAATGCATAATGTCCTATGCACCAACACTGACTCATCTAGAAGACAAACAAATAATAGTCTGTACCAAGGTCTGGAAGTTCTGATTGCCACAATATCAAAGGCAGAATAAGCTGATCATTCTTGGTGATGTAAACGCCAGAGGTGGTGCTGACCTCGTGGCCTCGGAGGGAGTCTTCGACAGAAATATGGCATCGTCATTTGTATCAGCAATGGACATTTGCTCTTGGGGACACGTGCAGCAAATGATATTCTCATCATTAGCACCGTGTTCCGTCTGGCCAAGCATAACAGAAAGGCCGTACGAAAGACAGGGAGGATGTCACTGTGACGAAGAACATGTAGGTGCAGGCCGCTGGACGGACCACCGACCGCTCATCTCAAAACTAAACTTCAGTATGCAGTTCCCTAAACGTGTACACGGCGTCTAGATACCCTAGCGCCTGAGCATCCTCAGATTGAGTGACTGCGGCATTCGGCAGATACCTGCTGCCGCCCTGGCATCTAGGCTGGACGTCACGGGTGCTGATGCTGATATAGAACCAAGCTGGGCTGCCTTTACATGGATGTGTACTCCATTGCATTTGAGTAATTGGGTAATTCTCTTAATGGTAATAAAGAGAAAGCATCAGGACTGGTTTTACCAGAATTGTGATGGTTAAATTTAGCTATTATCCTCTCCGTAGGATTATAGCCAGATTTGGATGCCCAAAAATTTTCATGGAAATGGTGAGACAATTCCATTGCGGCATTCTTTGCAGAGTCTAAGGCCGTGACAATTACACTGCGCCGTTCGCAAATAGCGTGAAACGAGGTTACGTTCTGGCTCCCAGCCTCTTCAGCCTCGTGTTCTCTGCTATGTCGATTGATGTTTTTATTGAAAGTGTTGTTGGGATCGACCATCGTTACTGTTTTGATGGGGAGCTGTTCAATTTGAAGACGCTCTAGGTCAGGACCAAAGTTCAAATTCTGACCTTTCCTGATATTTTATTTGCGGATGACTATTCCTTCAATTCCAGTACAGACGCTGGCTAGCGATACATCTTAGATTTCCACGGCTTTTATGAACTTTGACCTCACCATCTCAACGAAAAAGACTCCAGGCTCTGCATTAGGCCACTCCTCGCTGTAACTATGCTGAGCTTCCTTTCTCCATCTGTGACTAAAGCTCAACAACATAGTGAGCTTTACAAAACTCTGCAGTACACTATTACAGACAGTCAATATCGATGAGGAGGTCAACACCATGGTCGCCAGATTATTAAGATTGACACTAAACTAAAAGTTCTTCTCAGCTCTCGTCCTGTCCCCTCCCCCCTTTCCTCTTTGCTTGTGAGACCTGGACTGTCTACACTTGTCAGGGAAACACCTAAATCATTCCAGTCATTCATTCCAAAAACCAATCAGCTCCAGAAGGCCTGATCGGAGACCGAGCCGCGGGGATATTGAGCCCCGAAATCCTCTCAAGGTCGCAAGGTAACCATATGAGCTGTCTGCCGAAGCTACTGAGGGTAAAATGGCAAGACAAAGTACCAGATCCAGACGTCCGTGCACAGACTGGCATAGCAAACACCTACACCAAGCTTAGCAAGGCACAGCTCACATTGGTTGGTTATGTTGGGAAGATGCAAGATAAACGACTGCTCAAGTTGATGTTCTACAGTGAATTACAACGGGGAAAACGTTCTCTTGGTTGGTAACAGAAGTTATAATATATAATATACATATATTTACAAGTAAATTGTCAACCACACTATTGTGGAAATAAAAATTATGTTCACTTGGGCACTAAGAGTCTCGAACCACCGACCCTTTGAGCGTGAGACAGAAGATCTACCTCTGTAATATGTAACAACCACAATAGAAAAGGTTTTAGAGGTAACAATCCAATGCCCAATACACATGTGAATGTGTATTTAATCAAAAATTGCCCCTAATATTTTTTTTCCATTTCTTACCTGAAGATGCTAAAGAGGGGAATGAAACGTTGTAGAAAAGAGATTCTTTACCTTGAATTCTGGTAACTTAATTGTTCTTCTTAATATTGGCACTAAGAAAATAGAAGCACAGAGAGCTTACGTTAAGACATTAATATCGCCAGCAATGTGGTCACATTTATTCAAAAATATACATATACATATTATGCCAGATACCTACCGGTAATGCTCCTTCAAGGTAGTTAAAAACTGATATCTTGACGGGGAGGATCTCACCACGTTTGACAGATGGCGGGAGAGTGAGGTGGATGAAGAAGGGAGTGAAGGTGGTGATGGAGGCCGCCTGGGAGACTCCAAGACCCTTCTCTGGGTGTACACACACAGCTTTCCCCACCCACTCAGTAATGGTGTCAGGCATCTTTAGTTCCTCGTTACTCACACCTGAGGCCCTGTATAATATACATGTTGTTAATGTTATTCATTCCAATTATTGAAATTAAGGTATAACTTTAATTATATAGTATATATAATTAACCTTTTTTTAAATTATTTTATTTTAAATTATATATAATTAACCTTTTTTTTAAAGTATAACCTTCTTTTAACCTAGAAGGGGTACCACCTTTGGTGCAAATGTAGGGACCCATAGCCTCGGAGAAGAAAATAAAGAGTACTCAGAGAAGACCTTGTGTATCCTTACTGAACACTCTGATATTTTCTTCTCCTACCACCCCTATTCTTTTGGTATGTGTGTATATTTGTCTAACTTTATTTGAAAATGTCATTACACAAATAAAGTTACACTATTGATTACATGCAGGGTACAAGGCTGTTTGTCACAAGTTGAATAGCTCCTCCAGCTCCTCAGATGGCAGGGAGGAACCATGGATGCAGTGAGCATTTCCTCTCTGGACCGCCACACTAAGGCGCTGAAAAAGAAAACTGGCAGCTCTAGGGTATCTAGTTGTTTTAATTAGCTTAGACCCGAACGTCTTCAAAAAACTAGCAGCACTTTTACCCCAGGCACCAAGTGTCTCTGAGGCAATGGGGACAAAATTGTAGTGGTGCACATGGTCTTTGTATTTACGTGACTTGGCCACTTCCCGGTGATTGGCAGCTCCTCCTGCTTGTGTAGCACTGAAGTCAACATAGGTATCAGCCAAAGTTGAAACGCAAGTGTAGTCCCACACCAACTGTCTACCATTCTTCCAGGGATTCACCGTGATTCCATCTGGGCGACCGACAAGCTCATCAAAGTTGCGGGACATTAGGTAATGGGGCTCTCTCTCTGCTGGACAACCGGCTGTGGTAAGGCTTCTCCTAATAATGTCATTGACCTCGTCATGTCTTGCATGCCATCCTCCTGTCCTTTGGCAGAGAAGGTCATGCCGTCCGTACCTGTCGGCCTCTGCCTCGCCGCAAATACACCTGTATTCGGTGTGGATTGGGGCAGCGAGGTGGAGAGCCACGGCAATTCGGAGGGCCTGCGGTGTGAGACGGGTGCCGGTTGCTGACATTGGGGTTGCTAATAGGAAATCACCTGCATGGGGAGCTGCTACAGCTCTAAGTCGGGCAGTGTCATGTGGTGTTGTCGCAGCTTCTAGCAAAGTCGCAGCTTCTTGGTCGGCAATGAGGCAATCCCAGCTAGATTGCTTATGGGGCTTCAGAGGGCGGTGGTTTGGGTGCTGGTCCTGCGAGAGAGACCCATTTGATTGAACAGTCTGTGAAGCTGGGATCATGTACCCTTGCCTGTTGAACTAGGTGCTCAGGTAGAATTTCCTTCACCTAGTTGTCAGACCCCACTGAAGAGGACAGGAACGCTGGTACAGCAATTTGTGTTGCTGTGCGCACGCCAAGGTCCCCGAGTCTGACAGGAAGGGATGCCTGTTTCCACTGTGAGTCGCTGAGGAAAAGATTGAGGGCTTTTTCTAGTGTTGATTTCAGCAAGCTGTCGTACACTTCTAATTTAATATTGTTGAAAGATGGCGAACATCTTAGAAAGTAGGTCAGCCTGGGGAGGGACAAGCATCTGGTGATGAGGTAAAGTGCATCATGAGCATCGATGTCTTCAATCCTCTCGTTCATCCTCTTCAGGTCAGTGATCTTCTTACCAAGGACCTCGTCGACGGCATTCTTTCCAAGAGGAGCACCTAGGAGTGTGCTGTCCTCAGGGTTGGTTGTATGAATGTCAGGCAAACAACCTTTATTTGCTCTATTATGTGCTGGTTGGTGGAGGTTATTTCGCACTTCTAAGGGTTCAGGGTGAGGCCTAGGCTTGCTCCTTGCTCCTGAATTATTCTTATGTCGTCCAAGAGTGAGGCTGGGGAGCCAGCTAGAGTACCATCGTCCAAAAACCAAATGTTGAGCTCACTGGACAGGTTATCGGTGGCTTCCTTGATAACTAGGCAGAAAAGAAAAGGAGCAAGGGGGTCACCCTGTTGGACACCTTCTTGTGATTCAATTTCATGTTCCCCAAAAAGCAGAGTTAGATTCTTGCTGTAGCATGAGTTTACAAACGGGTAGAGGGAAGGAAGAAGGCGATGAACCGCACTGAGTATTGCATTCCTTCTAACCAGATTGAAAGCATTTTTGAAGTCCAGCTTATTCAGGGCTTTTTCATCCATAATGTTGGCAATGTAGGCTCTAGCTGCATGAGCCGCTGCTTCACACTCTTGGAGAAAGCCAAACCCAAGCTGTTTTGGCTTCAGTATGTCGGCTGCTGTCTGACTTACTGATCTAGCAGCAGCCTTAGCGACGAGACGCCGGAGTGAATTGCCCACAGCTATCGGTCTGATTCCTCCATCTTTTTTCCTCAGGGCACAGAGGGTAGCGCCAAAAAAGAGAGGCCGTATGGTCTTTGGTATGTTGCCAGCTAGACATGTGTTGGCGAATCTAGTTAGTTCCACCAGGAGGCCCTGTACAATGTCGCCCAATGCAGGGTTGAGCATTTGTTTGATGTGGTTGGGTCGTAGTCCTGTGAACCCACCTGCTGATCCTGGTGGGAAGGATAAAGCTGCTTTATGCACCATGGATTCGAGCACACACAGGGGTTCTGCTCTGGTGACACCGACTAGGGGGACACTGTCGTCACGAGGAGCTCTGGGTGGGTGTTTTTCCCTCAGGGCTTGTGCTGTATGGGCATCCCTGGTGGCAACTGTGTCTTCACTGGTGATGACTCTGATCGCCCCTATTGTGTTGCCTTCTTCTATTTTCTTGTTGACTGTTGCTCTGATTTTGGATGCCTCGGTTCTGCTGTTGATACCTTTCCTGCGGTGGGTGTTTTTGGCACGGGTGGGGAGGGGTGCCTGGTTGTCCTCTCTAGGAAAGCTATTTATAGCCATAATGACTGAGGAAGCCAGTGATTTGTCTCTCCTTGCAGGGACAGCTAGGCATATGTTTCCAAACAGGAGAAGGTTGCGCCATGCTTGGATGGTTCCAGGGACATCATTGACCTTTTTCAAGAGGCTGGATAGTTTGGCTGCTGCCTGGGGCTGGAGGTGTGCTGCAAGGTTCCAACCGATGTTGCATTGATGGCTTCTAGTAGATTCTCAGTCGAAATGAAGCTGTTGGAGGTGTTTTCCCTGACTGCTGGTGTGGGGCCTTGATTGATACTCTCTTTGGGAGGGCGCCACCTACCCAGACAATCGGTTCCGTTGTGAACATGCTTGCCTACATCTCCGTTACGCTTCAGTTTCCACACCTTGTCGCACACTTGGCATGTGCCGTACTTGTCGTCGCTAGATGGCTCCTCATGGCTGAGGGAAGCCTGGCTGTCCGTCGAGATCTGCGACATCGGCGGGCGCTGGGGTAGCGCTGGGTGGGTGCTGGGCGGGCGCTGGGTGGATGTAGCGTGAGGGGGTGGACAAAGGGAGGTGGCGGTCGCGGTTGGGTTTGGGCAAGGGAGGGGGGGGGGGGGTGACGGTACACGCTAAAGGGTATGGGGAGTGGGGGGGGGTCAGAGGGGTGACACTAACACGTTTGTTTCATCTCGTGATATATCACTGCACAATATAATCTGGTTCACTGTGGACTCGATGCACTTAAAACACGATACCTGTTTCCCGAGACCCGACGTATCTATTTTTCAGGGATATTTTCATAAACACTTACACACTGGTCACCCCCCTCGACTGACCGCACAACAACACCCCATCCCCCCACTCCCACCACCATAACCGAGGGAGCCCCTCAGGGCGCCGTTGTTGGCCCTCACTGCAGTTCAGACGATTCCACACTGCCAATCCACTTGTTTGATTGTTTTTGGTTGCGATAGTTCACCCTGGACACTTCCCGCCACTCTCACACCTTCCCAGGATGTTCACACTGCACACTGTTGAGTCTGGGCCCCGTGGGGTCAGGATATCACAAGATAATGGCACATGGCCGCCAGAGCCTCCTCTCGGCGTCCGTTCCCAGTGGCGCCCACAGGGTATATATATATATATATATATATATATATATATATATATATATATATATATATATATATATATATATATATATATATATATATATATATATTTATAGAAATACGTTTGGGAAAGAAAAATTAAAATAAAAATCAGCAATCATGGTCAGAGCTAATAGAGCTCACAGTGTGTCGGATTACAAGTGTATGATTCATTCACCATTGTGCAGTGATATACAAGAAAATTATACCAGTGTTTAAGTGTCACCCAGACCCCCCCCCCCCTCAAGCTGAGCGAGGCCCGGTCAACCCCCACCTCCTCCCCGCCCGCCGGCCTGACCGCACCACAGTACCTCCTGCCATCCCACCACCCAGCCCACCCTGCGCCTGGGTGTCTCCCACCCACCTATTCACCGCCCTCACTGTGCTTGTTGCAGGGATGTGCTACCCTCCATGTACCCAGATACGGCACAGGTCACAGCAAGCATTCAGGTTCCTCCCAAAAGGGAGGGAGACACAAGTACTCATACGAGTGGTGAGTGTGAGGGACAGCTAGCCACCCCTCCTGCCACCACCCGTGTCCACCCCTGCCGCCACCACCCCTGTCATCCCTCCCACGCCGGCCGCCCGGGGAATGGAGGGGACTCCACCAACTAACCAGGAACCCCTCAGCCAAGAACAGGGTCCTGGGAACAGTGCACCCAGACGTACAACCAGAGGACCCAGACGCAGAGGAACGTGTCGGGTGTGTGACGAATCTCACAGCCTTGGAAAACGATGGAACCCTACGTCAACACAACAACTGTGAGGGTTCATTGACGGTACCTGTAGAGAGAGAAGGCCCACAGGTCCCCCCGGCACCCCCACACATCCCAGCAAACTTCATATCATCAGATGACCTCCTGGGGGCCATCAAAGCATCCACCACCAGAACTTTTCCCCACATCCCTAAAGCAGCGCGCCCATTTGCAGCAGGGAAATATACAGACCTTTTAAGGAAAGTAAATGAACGGTCTGAAAATCTTAATGCTGCAGCCACCATCAAAGCATGGCATAATTTGCTCCTGTTTGGCAATATTTGCTTAGGCGTACCTGCAAGAGGAGGCAAGTCGCTAGCCTCATCAGTCACTAGGGCAATAAATAATTTCCCCAGAGCTGACAACTTGATCCCCATCCCTCCTCAACGCCAAAACCGTCGTGGCAGACCCAAGAGTTCCAATGACAATTTTAAACTTGGAACACAAGTGACCAAAAAAATTGAAGAGGGCAACACAGTAGGGGCAATTAGGTTACTTACCAGCGAAGACACAATCGCCCCTAGAAATACCGCTACCGCCAACTCGCTGAGAGAGAAACACCCTCCTAGAGTACCATGGGAACCCACTGCTCAGGACACAAATGTCCCAGACATGGGACCTCTATTCCTCCAAGCGTCAGAGGTATACAAAGCCATCATGTCATTTCCGCCAGGCTCGGCAGGGGGATACACTGGAGTAAGACCTCAGCACCTCAAGGAGATGGTAAACCCAGTTCTCGGAGAAGTTGCCGAGACACTCTTGTCAGAGATCACGAAGTTTGTCAACGACTGCCTTTCTGGGTTGATCCCAGATACAATTAAACCCTTTTTCTTTGGAGCATCCCTTTGTGCCCTCAAGAAGAAAGATGGTGGAGTCAGACCCATTGCCGTGGGTAACACACTTCGGCGCCTTGTTGCTAGGGCAGCTGTCAGAAAAATTAGCATAGACGCTGCGACGATACTTCGACCCCATCAACTAGGTTTTGGTGTCCCCCATGGCTGTGAAGCAGCAGCTCATGCAGCACGAGCCTATATAAAGCACCTCCCAGAAAATAAGGCATTAATTAAATTAGACTTTAAAAATGCCTTCAACCAGGTAAAAAGGGATGTGGTACTGGAAGCAGTTCGAACAAGCTTTCCTTCTCTACTCCCCTTCGTCTCAGCAGGGTACAGTAGGGAATCGACGCTGCTGTTTGGGGAACATGAAGTTGTTTCTGCAGAAGGTGTCCAGCAGGGAGATCCACTTGCCCCTTTTCTTTTTTGCATGGCTGTTAAAGAGGTCACAAGCAGGTTGACCAGCGAACTCAACATCTGGTTCCTGGACGATGGCACCCTGACAGGGGCACAGGAGTCCCTGCTAGAAGATCTACAGCTGGTGAAATCTAAGGGAGAGGAGTTAGGACTCACCCTAAACCCATTAAAGTGTGAAATCATCTCATCTAGCCAACCAACCATAGATGCAGTGCGAACCATATTGCCAGGAGCCCAAGTGATCGCTCCCACCGACAGTGTGCTGCTAGGGGCACCTCTGGGCTCGAGCGCCATTGAGGTAGTCCTCGAAGAAAAGCTGAACGACCTGAGGAGGATGGAGGGAAGAATAGGGGCTTTGGACGCCCACGATGCTTTGTACCTTCTCACAAGGTGCCTGGCTTTGCCCAGACTGACCTATTTCCTAAGGTGTGCTCCCTCCTTCGACAGCCCAAAATTAACAGAATATGACACACTCCTAAGGTCAATAACCGTGAAAGTGTTAAACCTCTCCCTGCAAGATGACCAATGGGACCAAGCAACGCTCCCAGTTAGACTTGGGGGGATAGGTATTCGCAAGGCGACACAGTTAGCATTGCCGGCATTCTTATCCTCGACCAGTGCAACAGGATGTCAGACATCTGCAGGAGCTGAAGGAGGCATTTGAGCAGAGTTCCGTGCTGCGTTTCACTTACGAGATGGAAAAGGATGGGAAGCTGCCCTTTCTAGATGTAACAGTCATGGAAAAGGGCGGAGGTTTCCACACTGCAGTCTACACTAAGGAAACAAACATAGGAATGTGCCTAAATGCTAACAGCGACTGCCCAGACAGGTACAAGAGGAGTGTTGTTAACGCATATGTCGACCGTGCTCTCAGCCACAGCTCAGAATGGAAGCAAGTCGACGAAGAACTCTGTAGGGTAAGGCAGGTCCTAGTCAATAACGGCTTCTCCAATGGTTTCATCGAAGACATCATAAGAAGGAAAGTGAAAAGCCATGCAACCTCTGAAGAGACAACTAACACAACACCTATACCCCCTATTAGACTATTTTACAGGAACTTCTTTTCCACAGCTCATAAAACGGAGGAAAGGATCCTGAAAGATATTGTTAATAGAAACGTTATCCCTACTGACAAAAATCAGAGGATACAAATGACGATTTACTATAAAACCAGAAAAACGGCCAGCCTACTCATGAGAAACTCTCCAGACACCAAACAGAACGCTTTAAAAGAGACTAACGTCGTCTATGCCTTCAAATGCCCTCTTGGGGACTGTAAGCTCCAAAAAACCCAGTATATAGGCAAGACAACAACATCTCTTTCAAGGCGTTTAACGATGCATAAGCAACAGGGCTCCATTAAGGAACATATAATCTCTTCCCACAACCAAACCATCGCCAGAGAAATCCTAGTAAACAACACAGAAATCATCGATAGATACAGCGATAGCAGGCGGCTTGACGTTTGCGAGGCACTACACATCAAGAAGTCAACACCAGCAATCAACAGCCAATTATTGCACAACTATATTCTACCCACCTCAAGACTCCGCTCCAATATAGAAGCATCAAGAAATATGGACCAATAGGCTTTCTACAAACACTTCTATTCAATATGCATTGTTTCGTGTTCTGTCTTGTGTTGATGAAATTAATACCCTATTAATACTCTTGTTCTGTCTTGTGTTGATGAAATTAATACACTATTAATACCACATCTTGTTCTGTCTTGTGTTAATGCCACATCACCCCTTCCACCTCACTCAAATGTAGATATAAAATCGGAGATGCGTAAGTTCTATTCAGTTGTGTATTTGTGAACTAAAGTCTTTGAAAATGTAATAAGTTTTACGAAACGCGCTCGTGTCGCGTCAGACTAAAAATAAAAATGAATTTTGGAGAATTGATTTTTGATTTACCTCCAACAGTGAAACGAAATGTACGAAAGATTGAGAAAATTCGTGTTAGAATTATTAATCTTACTTTTTCGGTCATATTTAATAATATATGTCTACAGGAAAGACTGCTACCAAAATATACTAATATATATATATATATATATATATATATATATATATATATATATATATATATATATATATATATATATATATATATATATATATATATATATATATATATATATATATATATATATATATATATATATATATATATGTCGTACCTAGTAGCCAGAACGCCTCTTTAGTACAAGCTTGGAGTAGTTTCCTTAGGAAATTTACTTCCTTATGATATTTACTGTACTCCTCTTGACATACCAGAAAATATCCTAAGGAAACTACTCCAAGCTTGTACTAAAGAGGCACCCTTCTTGAACCCGGATGAGCACATGTATATGCAAGTAGATGGGGTCGCCATGTGTTCTCTCCTAGGTGTCCTGTTTGCAAACTTCTACATGGGTACCATCGAGCAAAAAGTCTTAGTCGACATGAACATGAAACCGGCCATATACTGCAGGTATGTTGATGACATTTTTACACAGGTACCTGATGTCAGACATCTGCAGGAGTTGAAGGAGGCATTTGAGCGGAGTTCTGTGCTGCGTTTCATTTACGAGATGGAAAAGGATGGGAAGCTGCCCTTTCTAGATGTAACAGTCATGGAAAAGAGCGGAGGTTTCCACACTGCAGTCTACACTAAGGAAACGAACATAGGAATGTGCCTAAATGCCAAAAGCGACTGCCCAGATAGGTACAAAAGGAGTGTTGTTAACGCATATATCGACCGTGCTCTCAGCCACAGCTCAGAATGGAAGCAAGTCGACGAAGAACTCTGTAGGGTAAGGCAGGTGCTAGTCAACAACGGCTTCTCCAATGGTTTCGTCGAAGACATCATAAGAAGGAAAGTGAAACGCCATGCAACCTCTGAAGAGACAACCAACACAACACCTATACCCCCCTATTAGACTATTTTACAGGAACTTCTTTTCCACAGCTCATAAAACGGAGGAAAGGGTCCTGAAAGATATTGTTAATAGAAACGTTATCCCTACAGACAAAAATCAGAGGATACAACTGACGATTTACTATAAAACCAGAAAAACGGCCAGCCTACTCATGAGAAACTCTCCAGACACAAAACAGAACGCTTTAAAAGAGACTAACGTCGTCTATGCCTTCAAATGCCCTCTTGGGGACTGTAAGCTCCAAAAAACCCAGTATATAGGCAAGACAACAACATCTCTTTCTAGGCGTTTAACACTGCATAAGCAACAGGGCTCCATTAAGGAACATATAATTTCTTCCCACAACCAAACCATCGCCAGAGAAATCCTAGTAAACAACACAGAAATCATCGATAGATACAGCGATAGCAGGCGGCTTGACGTTTGCGAGGCATTACACATCAAGAAGTCAACACCAGCAATCAACAGCCAATTAATGCACAACTATATTCTACCCACCTCAAGACTCCGCTCCAATATAGAAGCATCAAGAAATATGGACCAATAGGCTTTCTACAATCACTTCTATTCAATACCCATTGTTTCATGTTCTGGCTTGTGTTGATGAAATTAATACCTTATTAAATACCACCTCACCCCATCCACCTCACTCAAATGTAGATATAAACAAAATCGGAGATGTATGTGTTAACTAAAGTCTTTGAAAATGTAATAAGTTTTACGAAACGCGCTCGTGTCGCGTCAGACTAGAAATAAAAATGAATTTTGGAGAATTGATTTTTGAATTACCACCAACAGTGAAAAGAAATGTACGAAAGATTGAGAAAATTCGTGTTAGAATTATTAATCTTACTTTTTAGGTCATATTTCATAATATATATGTGTGTATATATATATATATATATATATATATATATATATATATATATATATATATATATATATATATATATATATATATATATATATATATATATGTCGTACCTAGTAGCCAGAACGCACTTCTCAGCCTACTATGCAAGGCCCGATTTGCCTAATAAGCCAAGTTTTCATGAATTAATGTTTTCTCGAGTACCTAACCTACCTAACCTAACCTAACCTAACTTTTTCGGCTACCTAACCTAACCTAACCTTTAAAGATAGGTTAGGTTAGGTTAGGTAGGGTTGGTTAAGTTCGGTCATATATCTACGTTAATTTTAACTCCGATAAAAAAAATTGACCTCATACATAATGAAATGGGTAGCTTTATCATTTCATAAGAAAAAAATTAGAGAAAATATATTAATTCATGAAAACTTGGCTTTTTAGGCAAATCGGGCCTTGCATAGTAGGCCGAGAAGTGCGTTCTGGCTACTAGGTACGACATATATATATATATATATATATATATATATATATATATATATATCCTCTGGCACAAACGTATAATATAAATGAAATGACATGAATATAAATGTCCTCGTCACAGAAATCTCTTCATTGAACCACAGGTGCAATCACACTCCATATATATATATATATATATATATATATATATATATATATATATATATATATATATATATATATATATATATATATATATATCATGAGAGCTCTATAGTCTCTCCTCACAACTGTGTTTCACTAGAAACGTAGACATTGGTGAGCCCTGCTCACGACATAGAAGATACTCTGGTCACAGAAATCTCTTCGCCAAAACCACAGGTGTAATCACACACCATACATATATATATCTCATGAGAGTTCTATTGCATCTCCCCACAACTATGTCTCTCTAGAAACGTAGACATTGGTGAGCCCTGTTCACGACATTGAAGTTACTCTGGCTAATAGCTAACTAAAGGGGAATGGGAGGGAAAACTGAATTACCTACTTCCACCATCAATGATGTGGACTCGTCCTCTGTTGAGAGTTGAATTGAAGCTCCTGGTCCCGGCTCTCGACACGTTGTAGGGAACACCCCCACACACACTGATGCTATTCCCAGGAACTCGACCAAAACCCAAAAACGCGTCTTCTCTGTACTCTTCTCTCTGCAGGCCCCGTGCTCCTCCACAACCTCTTGAAGGGTTGGAGTCGGTCTCCTGGCCGTCGCCTTCTCCTCACAGCTACGTCTGCAGTCCTCTGCTCAGACTTCACTTCTTGCAACGCATCTGTCACTGGAGCCCTCGTTGCACGTTTCTCGTCAATTCCTTCTTCTTTCCGACACACGGAGATTAGGAAGACCTCACAGGGTGCTTGCAGACTACACGATGACGCGTAAATCCACCAGAGTTGGGGCGAGAACTGTCAGACTGACAGGACCCCCGATCGCACGTCCGACCTCCTTGATGTGTCGTGTCTAACTCTTTGTCGCCACTGGACGCGCACCGTCTGGACCCCCCTGCACTCGTGACGTCATACTTGCCAGGGGCGTTTTTCATTGGCACCTTGTGCCACGTCACCGTTCTTGACCAATCTGGTGCCACTGACGTCATAATGTCTTGGCGAGAAAATGTAGGGGCCGGCGCCATCTTGGTGTCCTAAAGGGCCTAAACCACTGGCCAAAACACTCTTCTTTGGCTAATTTCTCGCCAACGCAAGAACACCTCATGCTCCCACATATGTCAAATGGTTCTCCGGAAGGTAGAGAACGTTCGGGCAAAGTGGATATGACTCTTACAGCTGGCCTGGGAGAAATATAAGGGGGGGAACACCGTCACATACCCCTCGCCTTAAAATAAGAGTCATATCAGATTAGTGTACTCGGGACAGGGCTGTCGGAAAATCCAACACCATTTAATAATATCATACAGACAGATAATATTGCTGTGTTGTATAAACAAGTTAACCCATAGAAAATGTAACTTGTAGTGGAACATTCTGTCTATAGAAAACGGGATATCATTACCACATACTATTATAAATTCACCACCTATTATGGTGGGAATTATTCTTAAATACATTAGTCTTTGGACTTTACCATCATAAAACCATCTCATAAAAATTAACTTAATTATCAGTATTAAAGTAGAGTAAATGTGACCCTTCTATCACTTACTGTCATCTGGACAATGTAGGCCAGTAGCGTGAGGGAGGAGGGAGTGGTCAGCCATTGTTATTGTTTAAGACCAGAGGCACGGGAGCAAATTCGGCTCCTGTTAATTTTACTTGGACGAAGTGTTATGGAAACCAAAGGTGTACCATTATCAACACGCTGTCAACAAATTCAAGTTAAGTGTTCTGCCGAAACCCATTTATCTTTCATTTATGGCCATTAATGTCAGTGGATATAGGGTGAGCGGGTTAGAGCACGAGATCGCCTCATACTAAAGGTAATTAAGCCCAGGTCTATATGGTTCCATGTACAGTGTTTTCTCTGATATAGCTGTCATATATTAGGATTCTGGCTTCATAGCTAGCGCCCTTTTGACAGGTCAAGACGAGGAAGCATGCTTTGTGCATCAGTTACCAGGGTGTTGGAAGCTACCTCACACGAGGAAAATGTGGTGTCTACATCCTGGTTATACCTGGTGGACTAAGGCCTGCTGTACAATAAGATAAGGAACCTCTTCAATGTATGTAGTCTAATACTGTAGTTTGATTGGCTGCATATATATAAATTCAATTAATATAAACCCCCCCTAATGTGTAGAGGATCGATTTGTGAGATTATGAGATTATTGCAGAAATACAGTCCACTTATCATTATACAAATTGCTATCGAAGTATATAAATTAATGTAAATATAAATCTCACAGGTCGGTTCCTACAAGGGCATCCGCTACCACGTTGTCGTTCCCTCTGATGTGCTTAATTTCTAACCAGTATTCCTGTAGTAGCAATGCCTACTTCGTCAGCCTCTGGTTGGAGTTTCTCATCTTGTACTGGAAGGTCAGAGGGTTGTGATCTGTAAAAACGAGAACAGGCCTCGCCCCTCCTCCCACGTACACGTCGAAGTGCTTTAGGGCCATTACTAGAGCCAAAGCCTCCTTTTCGACGGCACTATAGGCACGCTGATACTTCACGAATTTCTTGTAGTAAAATGCGACAGGCCTATGTCCCTCGCTCTTTTCCTGGGCCAGCATGGCCTTATTCCTACATCACTGGCATCTACATACAGAATGAACCTGGCTGTAATATCTGGGGATATCAACACTGGGGCCTCTGTCAACAGGTTCTTCGTCTTCTCGAAAGACTCCTGGCAGGCCTCTCCCCACTTCCATCATGCATTCTTCCTCATCAATTCTCGCTTCTCAGGGCTGACCCTATAAGCACTCTGTTTAATGGGCCTGGCGTTCCTTATAGGAAACAACGCAGGGTACACTGCCTCATCCCACTAGGCTCCTTGTTCTGCTCAGAACACTCTCAGAATGGTTTTCAGATTGGAGTGAAACCTTTCGACCGTCCCCTTGCAACTGTGGTCGGTAGGGCGACGACCGAATCTGAGTTACTCCCCAATTTGACACGGTCTGTCTAAACCACTTGGACTGGAATACACTCCCACAGTCCATCTGGATTTCCCTGGGCATTCCCACCCAAGAGAAAAAACGCTGCAACTGCCTGGCTACACCTTTTGACGTCAAACGTCGCATCGGGACTGCTTCCGGGAACCTTGTTGCCGCACACATGATGGTCATCAGGTAGGTGTTTCCCTTTCTAGCCCGTGGCAACGGTCCTACCCCGTCGACCAACAGACGCTCAAACGCTGGCCAAAATACAGGAACAGGGACTAACGGGGCCCTTAGTATCGCTGGTACACTCTTTCCTGCCCTCGGGCAAGGTAAGCAAGTCTTACAGTAACGCCTCACCTCGGCGTCCATGCCCGGCCAGTAGAAATGGTCCCGAATCTTGCGTAGAGTCTTGGTCACTCCCAGGTGACCTGCAGAATCCACAGAGTGCGACAGATCCAGCACTGCCGCTCTGCACTGGGCCGGCAACACTACCTTGTGCCTCGTACTTAGTGATTCTTCTCCGGCCTCCATTGTCTCATCAGCATTCCGTCCTGCATATAAAAATGAGTGGCTATCTCGGGACCAACACGTCCTCCTTTGGCTTCCTGAATCCAATCTGGGAACTCCACCTGCTGTAACTCCCCCAGACGAGTGTGGTCCACTCCAAGAGAACTGGCGAGGGTCACCTGTGGCTCACCATCCGGGTTGCCATCGCCCTCCACTTGTCCTTCGGGTTCCACGAAGAGGTGATCGACTAACAGGCTGTCAGATGACTCTTCTTGAGCCCCATCAGATCCACTCACTCCGTGTTCGTTGCACCGTCTTGGGATCACAGCACACACAGGGAACCCCACCTCGGCGATTTCCTTCGCGTTCCCACAGGCGTCCAATACTCCGCCTTTCTCTTTGTAGTGCTCCAAGCACTCTTCGGTCTTCACGAGGTTTGGGAGGACACATTCTCCACAGGCGTCATATCCAAGAATGAATTGCGCCTCCATCTTGGGCATCGAGGCGCAGACCCCTACCACTAGGGTCTGGCAGCCATAATTAGAATCTAAAGTCACCTCGTGCAGGGGCATCCTCACTGGGCCTCCCACAGTGGTCACAACTGCCACCCCCACACTGGTACTCTCGTAACCCTCGGGGAACAGGGTTCTACTCACCAGGGTAAAATCAGCCCCAGTGTCTCTCAATATCTTCACAGGAATGGGGTCTGCCTCCCCCATCCTTATTGTCCCCTCACTCACGAACGGGTGAACTATTTTCTCCAAGTTTAGTACGGGCTCATCCCGCATGTCCTTGGCCTCTTGGTCCTCCACCCGAACGAAAGAAACGTTCCCCCGCTGCTTAGGGCGTCTGCATTCCCGCACGACGTGTCCAAATCCTCCACAGTTGTAGCAGCGGATCCTTCTTGGCGGCGACCTTCCACCACCGCTCGCCCTGGCAACGCCTCCAGAGGCCGTCGCTCCGTGGGTCTTCCTCGCGCCTTTTGTCGTCTCCTTCGTAGCGTCTCTCGTCACAGCAACAACTCCTGCACTCTCAGCTAGGGGCTTCTTGACCGGTTCCACAGAACTCTTCGATCCCCTACCGTCTCCACTCGAGAGGTGGGACTTGGGAGAACTCGTTCCTGTCCTCCATCCGTCCGTCTTCCTGAAGCTTCCCCCATATCCGGAGTATACTGGCGGTCGGTGTGGTCCCTCTCTGCGTGGTCGCAAGGCTTCCTCCAACATGTCAGCTCTGTCAGCAGCAGCCCTCAGGTCCTTTATGTCCGCCTCCTTGACTCTAATCCTGATCTCAGGAGAGAGCACGGACATAAATTTCTCTATGACCATGAGCCGTTTGACATCCTCAGCTGACTTAGCCCCTTCAGATTCCAACCACTTCAGGAATTTTCTCTCCATGTCCCTCGCCGTCTCTGCATAAGATTTTCCTGGCGAACGGGTACATTCTCGGAATCTTTTCATATAACATTCTGGCGTCAGCTTGAATGAGTGGAGCACCGCTCTCTTCACAGCCTCATAATTCGTGCATTCCTTGAGGTCAAGCATGTTATAGGCCTCACGAGCTTCACTGGTGAGCCTACCCTGGACCAGCTCCGCCCACTTTGCTCTTGGCCACTTCTTCAAGGTAGCGACCCTCTCGAAGTGGTCAAAGAAGCCCTCAGCTTCATTAGGCACAAAGACCGGTAAATCTCGCTCTTGCACTCGGCGGTCTTCCTGCTGTGGGGGCACGGGTGGGGCTAGCCCTAGTTCAGCCCGCTTCAGCTCAACCTCTCTGTTAGCTTCAATTTCTTGCTGCTTCAGCTTGGCATCCAGCTCGCGCTCCTCCCGTCTCAGCTGCGCTTCATGCTCACACTCTTCCCATCTCAGCTGTGCTTCTCGTTCTTCACGCTTCAGCTGTGCTTCTGCTTCTCGCTCTTCACGCTTCAGCTGTGCTTCCCGTTCTTCACGCTTCAGCTGTGCTTCTCGTTCTTCACGCTTTAGCTGTGCCTCTTTTCTCCTCAGCTGTGCTTCCAGCTGCAGCTTCATCATCTCCAGCTTGACGCTGCGCCGGCTGCCGCTGGATCCCCTACTGCTTCCACCAATACTTAAATTCTCTCCTGCACTGGCAGGTGTCTGTGGTCGTTCCTCCCTCAAAGCCTAATCTCGGGCCCTGAGCTGTGCCACAATCTCAAGCCTCCTCTCTCCCACTTTGGAGGATCTCAACTGCATCCCAAAGTGGTCAACTATCAACTGCAGCTGCGCCTTGGTGCAATCCTCCAGCACCTCCTCATCCCTGGTATCAATAAATCTTGCTACCTTCTCGTCTTCCATACTTGTGCTATGAGTGAATATCTGTTACCTGTACCTGATACCTCTGGCCACTATTAAACACCACAATCTTAATCGTTATCCTTGATCGTGATCCTGGCAAGGTCGCCAATGTCGAGGTGTCTCTCCCTCTCACCAGTCACCACCAAGTACTAGTAGTAGTAACTGTTACTTACTGTAGCCCTGCGGGTCTTCACTCCATCCTCGAGATGCCACTGTTCACGTGGAGAGTTTCCCAGTCTAATCTCCGGCCGGCCTTATAGCCTGAAGACGAGTGGGGGAACACGATCTACTCTCTTGAACGTGTGCCCACCCCGACAAAGGGCTCTACTGCTAAATGAAAGGTCGCCAACTGGTGTTCCCCGTGTCCAGTAACACGTCAGTGGTATTGTGGAATTGTGGTAATAGTGGCAGAGAGCACACTAAATAAAACTGGTAACAGGCAGGTATATATCTCAATCACTCTCTCTCTATATGGACTCAATAATTTCAATAGCAACAAGTTATGGAGGGATAACACAAACACGAAGGTGGTTTTGTATTTTACTTAAAATATTAAAGTATTATAGCTCTGGATCAACAACAAGGCAACGAAGTACATGGCAGCAAATCACTCACTCTTCATAAATCAGGAACGCTACGTGATGGCAACACTCCCCCACCGCCGTACATCCCCAGCTGCCATGCACCCTCACTGTATACTCTCTCTGTACTTGTTGTCCTGGCGTTAAGCACTTATTCCTTCAAATTCACAGTAACCATAATACTGGCAATCAACACAGTAAATTGCTACAATGGTAATAAACACAGTAGACCACTATACTGTCCATAAACACAGTAGATCGCTATAATGGCAATAAACACAGTAACTCGCTGTACTGGCATCAAACACAGTAGATCACAATACTGTCCATAAACACAGTAGCTCACTATATTGGCGATAAACACGGTAAACCACTATAATGGCCCCAAACACAGTAAATTACTTCAATGGCAATAAGCACAGTAAATCATTGTACACATGAAAATACTATTCAGTACTCCAGCATATATATATAGATCATTTCATCAATATTAGTAATAATGAGTCAATAAGGGGCACACAGCCTTATACTAATAAATGGTACATTTATATATATATTCTCTGACACAAACTTATAATATTAATATCACATGAATGTAAATGTCCTCGACACAGCAAACTCTTCGATAAATCACAGGTGCACTCACACACCACACATATATATTTCGTGAGAGCTCTCTACAGAATCTCTCTGCACAACTGTGCCTTACTATGACATAGACATTGGTGAGCCCTGCTCACGACATAGAAGATACTCTGGCTAAATAGCTGACTAAAGGGGAATGGGAAGGGAAAACTGAATTACCTACTTCCACCTCAATGATGTGGACTTGTCCTCTGTTGAGAGTTGAATTGTAGCTCCTGGTCCCGGCTCTCGACTCGTTGTCGGGAGCGCCCCAACACACACACTGATGCTCCCTCCAGGAACCCAATCAACACTCAAAAACACATCTTCACTGTGCTCTATCCTCTGCAGGCCCGTGCTCCTCCACAACTTCTTGAAGGGTTGGAGTCGGTCTCCTGGCCGTCGACTACTCCTCACAACTACGTTTGCAGTCATTTCTCTTGGCTGCAGTCGTTCTGATTTCCAGTTAGCTTCGTTCTTCTCCTGCCTCTTGGTGGATTGGCCCAGCCGCTACGTCGTCACCTAAACTGGTAAAACTGCACAGTCGTCCTGGACGTCACTGCTCAAACTTCACTTCTTGCAACACACCTGTCACTGGAGCACTTGCTGCTCATTTCTCGTCAATTCCTTCTTCGGTCCAACACATGGAATATAGGAAGACCTCACAGGGTGCTTGCAGACTACAGGATGACGCGTAAATCCACCGGATCTGGGGCAAAAACTGTCAGACTGACAGGATCCCATATCGTACGTCTGACCTCCTCGGCGTGTCGTGTCAAACTCCTGGGCGCCATGGCCCACGCTGTCCGGACCCCCCTGCACTCGTGACGTCATACTTGCCAGGGGCGTTTCTCAATGACTCCCTGTGCAACGTCACTGTTCTTGACCAATCTGGTGCCACTGACGTCATACCGTCTTAGCGGGAAAACGTAGGGGCGAGCGCCATCTTGGCGTCCTAAAGGGCCTAAACCACTGGCCAAAACACTCTTCTTTTGCGAATTTCTCGCAAACGCGAGAACACTTCACGCTCCCACATATGTCAAATTGTTCCCCGGAACGTAGAGAATGTTCGGGTAAAGTGGATATGACTCTTACAGCTGGCATGGGAGAAATATAAAGGGGGGAACACCATCACAATATATATATATACATATGTGTATATATATATATATATATATATATATATATATATATATATATATATATATATATATGTATGTCGTACCTAATAACCAGAACGCACTTCTCAGCCTACTATGCAAGGCCCGATTTGCCTAATAAGCCAAGTTTTCATGAATTAATGTTTTTTCGACTACCTAACCTACCTAACCTAACCTAACCTGACTTTTTCGGCTACCTAACCTAACATAACCTATAAAGATAGGTTAGGTTAGGTTAGGTAGGGTTGGTTAGGTTCGGTCATATATCTACGTTAATTTTAACTCCAATAAAAAAAATTGACCTCATACATAATGAAATGGGTAGCTTTATCATTTCATAAGAAAAAAAATTTGAGAAAATATATTAATTCAGGGAAACTTGGCTTATTAGGCAAATCGGGCCTTGCATAGTAGGCTGAGAAGTGCGTTCTGGCTACTAAGTACGACATATATATATATATATATATATATATATATATATATATATATATATATATATATATATATATATATATATATATATATATATATATATATATATATATATATGTCGTACCTAGTAGCCAGAACGCACTTCTCAGCCTACTATGCAAGGCCCGATTTGCCTAATAAGTCAAGTTTTCATGAAATAATTGTTTTTCGACTACCTAACCTACCTAACCTAACCTAACCAAACTTTTTCGGCTACCCAACCTAACCTAACCTATAAAGATAGGTTAGGTTAGGTTAGGTCGGGTTGGTTAGGTTCGGTGATATATCTACGTTAATTTTAACTTCAATAAAAAAAAATTGACCACATACCTAATGAATTGGGTAGCTTTATCATTTCATAAGAAAAAAAATAGAGAAAATATATTAATTCATGAAAACTTGGCTTATTAGGCAAATCGGGCCTTGCATAGTAGGCAGAGAAGTGCGTTCTGGCTACTAGGTACGACATATATATATATATATATATATATATATATATATATATATATATATATGTCGTACCTAGTAGCCAGAACGCACTTCTTGGCCTACTATACAAGGCGAGATTTGCCTAATAAGCCAAGTTTTCATGAATTAATTGTTTTTCGACTACCTAACCTACCTAACCTAACCTAATCTAACTTTTTCGGCTACCTAACCTAACCTAACCTATAAAGATAGGTTAGGTTAGGTTAGGTAGGGTTGGTTAGGTTCGGTCATATATCTACGTTAATTTTAACTCCAATAAAGAAAAATTGACCTCATACATAATGAAATGGGCAGCTTTATCATTTCATAAGAAAAAAATTAGAGAAAATATATTAATTCAGGAAAACTTGGCTTATTAGGCAAATCGGGCCTTGAATAGTAGGCCGAGAAGTGCGTTCTGGCTACTAGGTACGACATATATATATATATATATATATATATATATATATATATATATATATATATATATATATATATATATATATATATATATATATATATATATATATATATATATATATATATATATATATATATATATATATATGCCGATTTGCCTATATATATATATATATAGGCAAATCGGGCCTTGCATAGTAGGCAGAGAAGTGCGTTCTGGCTACTAGGTACGACATATATATATATATATATATATATATATATATATATATATATATATATATATATATATATATATATATATATATATATATATATATATATATATATATATATATATATATATATATATATATATATATATATATATATATATATATGTCGTACCTAGTAGCCAGAACGCACTTCTCTGCCTACTATGCAAGGCCCGATTTGCCTAATAAGCCAAGTTTTCATGAATTAATATATTTTCTCTATTTTTTTTCTTATGAAATGATAAAGCTACCCAATTCATTAGGTATGTGGTCAATTTTTTTTTATTGAAGTTAAAATTAACGTAGATATATCACCGAACCTAACCAACCCGACCTAACCTAACCTAACCTATCTTTATAGGTTAGGTTAGGTTGGGTAGCCGAAAAAGTTAGGTTAGGTTAGGTTAGGTAGGTTAGGTCATCGAAAAAACATTAATTCATGAAAACTAGGCTTATTAGGCAAATCGGGCCTTGCATAGTAGGCTGAGAAGTGAGTTCTGGCTACTAGGTACGACATATATATATATATATATATATATATGTCGTACCTAGTAGCCAGAACTCACTTCTCAGCCTACTATTCAAGGCCCGATTTGCCTAGTAAGCCAAGTTTTCCTGAATTAATATATTTACTATAATTTTTTTCTTATGAAATGATAAAGCAACCCTTTTCTCTATGTATGAGGTCAATTTTATTTTATTGGAGTTAAAATTAACGTAGATATATGACCGAACCTAACCAACCCTACCTAACCTAACCTAACCTATATTTATAGGTAAGGTTAGGTTAGGTAGCCAAAAAAAGCTAGGTTAGGTTAGGTTAGGTAGGTTAGGTAGACGAAAAAACATTAATTCATAAAAACTTGGCTTATTAGGCAAATCGGGCCTTGAATACTAGGCTGAGAAGTGCGTTCTGGCTATTAGGTACGACATATATATATATATATATATATATATATATATATATATATATATATATATATATATATATATAATGTCGTACCTAGTAGCCAGAACTCACTTCTCAGCCTACTATGCAAGGCCCGATTTGCCTAATAAGCCTAGTTTTCATGAATTAATGTTTTTTCGATGACCTAACCTACCTAACCTAACCTAACCTAACTTTCTCGGCTACCTAACCTAACCTATGAAGATAGGTTAGGTTAGGTTAGGTAGGGTTGGTTAGGTTCGGTCATATATCTACGTTAATTTTAACTCCAATAAAAAAAAAATTGACCTCATACATAATGAAATGGGTAGCTTTATCATTTCATAAGAAAAAAATCAGAGAAAATATATTAATTCAGTAAAACTTGGCTTATTAGGCGAATCGGGCCTCGCATAGTAGGCTGAGAAGTGAGTTCTGGCTACTAGGTACGACATATATATATATATATATATATATATATATATATATATATATATATATATATATATATATATATATATATATATATATATATATATATATATATATATGTCGTACCTAGTAGCCAGAACGCACTTCTCAGCTTACTATGTAAAGCCCAATTTGCCTAATAAGCCAAGTTTTCATGAATTCATGTTTTTTCGACGACCTAAACTACCTAACCTAACCTAACCTACCTTTTTCGGTTACCTTACCCAACCTAACCTAAAAAGATAGGTTAGGTTAGGTTAGGTAGGGTTGGTTAGGTTCGGTCATATATCTACGTTAATTTTAACTCCAATAAAAAAAAATTGTCCTCAAACATATTGAAATGGATAGCTTTATCATTTCATAAGAAAAAAATAGAGAAAATATATTAATTAAGGGAAACTTGGCTTATTAGGCAAATCGGGCCTTGCATAGTAGGCTGAGAAGTGCGTTCTGGCTACTAGGTACGACATATATATATATATATATATATATATATATATATATATATATATGTCGTACCTAGTAGCCAGAACGCACTTCTCAGCCTACTATGCAAGGGAAGATTTGCCTAATAAGCCAAGTTTTCCTGAATTAATATATTTTCTCTAATTTTTTTTCTTATGAATGATGAAGCTACCCATTTCATTATGTATGAGGTCAATTTTTTTTATTGGAGTTAAAATTAACGTAGTTATATGACCGAACCTAACCAACCCTACCTAACCTAACCTAACCTATCTTTATAGGTTAGGTTCGGTTAGGTAGCCGAAAAAGTTAGGTTAGGTTAGGTTAGGTAGGTTAGGTAGTCGAAAAACAATGAATTCATGAAAACTTGGCTTATTTGGCAAATCGGGCCTTGCATAGTAGGCTGAGAAGTGCGTTCTGGCTACTAGGTACGACATATATATATATATATATATATATATATATATATATATATATATATATATATATATATATATATATATATATATATATATATATATATATATATATATATATATATATATATATATATATATATATGTCGTACCTAATAGCCAGAACGCACTTCTCAGCCTACTATTCAAGGCCCGATTTGCCTAATAAGCCAAGTTTTCATGAACTAATGTTTTTTCGTCTACCTAACCTACCTAACCTAACCTAACCTAGCTTTTTTTGGCTCCCTAACCTAACCTTACCTATAAATATAGGTTAGGTTAGGTTAGGTAGGGTTGGTTAGGTTCGGTCATATATCTACGTTAATTTTAACTCCCAGAACAAAAAATTGACCTCATACATAGAGAAAAGGGTTGCTTTATCATTTCATAAGAAAAAATTATAGTAAATATATTAATTCAGGAAAACTTGGCTTATTAGGCAAATCGGGCCTTGAATAGTAGGCTGAGAAGTGAGTTCTGGCTACTAGGTACGACATATATATATATATATATATATATATATATATATATATATATATATATATATATATACATATACATATTGTGACGATAATCTCTTTCAAGAGAGATTGAGCCTGCTCTTCCCTACTTCAAGTTACGCCAAAGATACAAGTATAAGATGCTACATTCAAGATACGTCACCGGTAGCACAAAACGTTTTTGACCAGGAGGCAAAACGTACCCAATTCCCCCCACTCCACACACCCTCAACACGCCGGCTCGTCATCAAACCAGCTAACTACCCTTCACCAGCTTGCCTGCTCCTGATTGGTGACTCGCCAGCCGCGCACCTGCACACCGCACCTCAGCGGCCTCTACCCGAGTCGACGTCTGAGCCTGACCAGCTATCAACTTCAGAATATTCCTTGTGCTCTTAGCATTGACATCTCTCTTTGGCATACTAGCTCATTAGCTCGTATACGAAGGGAGGTTTCAACCATAGCCGATATTCTCAGCACCATTTCAACATTATTTAATCTATTGTGTTTTTTTATTTATCTTTGTCATTTTATTTCATTAGTCATTTGCCCGAGATTTGTCTTTATTTTCATTTATGTTTAAAGTAAATATATTAATGTTTTATTGTTCATACTTTGTGTTTTACGTGTTCCTCCCTCTAACTTACCACAGACAACAGGCAGGCAGTCTATATTTTTGTTTTAAGTGTGACCAGGCTTTGACACCTGCCATTGGAGGACTGCCGAACATCAACACTCCAACACTTTCCCGTCACACTTCATGGGGGCCTGTCCTAGGAGCTTCACTCAGGTACTAGTACCAGAACGTCAATTTGTGGTAAGCGTACTTCACTTTGCTAAAGTAGCCTTTCAATATTATCATTAATTTTCATATTTATATGGTGCTGTGTGTATTGTGCATTCGAAGAGTAGCATATGGTGAGTGTGAGATAACTTTGCATTACGTGGTGACTGTAGGCCGCAGTCATTCTCTTAATTGGTCATCTCTCCCTCTGTGTTATTACTCGTGTTTACCACCTTTTGTCCCTAGGATATTTCTCACATTATCGGCAGATCATTGTGGTACCCTGGTACTTTGGTTTGTCTTCGGGTCAAAGCACCCTATCTTCTGCAATCCGGCCGAAGGAGGAAAAGAGGGCCATAGTTCCTCTAGCACGGACTACGTTGCTGAGTTGGGACCTCAACAGCAGTTCTCGTCACCAGTTGACACCTCGCACCCCTACACGTCGGTCAGAGATGATGATATTTACTTAGGTAGGGAATTAGCTTTCTTTTTACAGAGCACAAAGTTCGCTAATTCTGTAAGTATCATATTCATTTAGTGGGAAACCCTTGCTTATGTCCTATAGAGACTCGGCAAGGTATGCCTACATTCTTGGACTACCTAATTCACTTTTGGAGCAATTAAATGTTTCATTTGTTTTAGAAACTCAGTTTCACTTAATTAGTAGGATTTTCTTGCCCTTATTCTCTTACATTGAGTACCGGGTACAAGATTTCCTGCGATTTTGATTGACTAATCATTTACCATCCTATAATTAACTTTAATTGTTAAAGATTAAAATTCCACAGGATAGTTACCAGTTGCCACGTTATCCTGTTTCTGACATTTACCATATCACAACTATATTCGTGTACATCTATTTGCTATCTTTCACCATGTTTCGTCTCCAAGCTTTCCGTAACGATCCAGCTGGTGAAATAGGAACCATGTGTCGTGCCAAGAGGACTGAATTACAAACTCTTGCACACGAGTATCAACTAGATGTTCCCCATGGAGCCAACAAAAATGAAATACATAACCAAATCATGGATTACCTCTTAGATGAAGGGAAGATTGACTCTGAAACTCACGAAACTTATTCTATTGCAGATAAAACTGACTTGGCGACTATGAAACTCAAACTCGAGCTCGCAAAGCTCGAGAGGGAGCAACAGCAAGCAGCTCTACAAATGAGAAAAGAGGAAGCTGCAATAAGGAAAGAAGAACAAGAACGAGAGGCGGCCCTAAAAGAACGAGAGTTGGCCCTCAAGGAACGTGAGACTACAATACTCTGTGAGCGTGAGCGAGTACAGCTTGAAGCAAAACATCGTCACCTGGAGATGCAACGCGAACATGACTAACAGCAAGCGGCAATGGCTATAGAATGTCGTCAACAAGAACTTGCGTTGGAAACTACGCACCTCACTCAACGCCAGCAAGCTACCGCCAGTCTTCCAGTAAGTTTCAATATCTCCCATGCAAGTAAGTTAATGCCACCATTCGTTGAGACAGAGATCGATGTCTTTTTTACCACCTTTGAGACCCTAGCTAATAAGCTTAGCTGGCCTGCTGACCAATGGTCCACCTTTCTCAGAGTGCATCTTACAGGTAGAGCTGCAGTTACTCTCAGTACCTTAGCATCTGAGAATGACTACCAGACCCTGAAGCAAGCAGTGTTGGACGCCTACCTTCTCTCCACCGAAAAATACAGACGAAAATTCCGTGACCATCTAAAGGCAAGTACCACCACCTTTCTAGAATTTGCCAATACAAAGAAAAGATATTTTATGAAATGGCTGGAAGCAGCACATGTCTCTACATTTGCAGAACTCGTCAACCTCATGCTAGTTGAAGAATTCTTGAGACGTGTTCCCCCTTCCGTCCGTTTATATCTAGCAGATAAAGAAGAAACCGACTATATCAAATGTGCGAAGTCGGCTGACACCTACAGCCTCATCCACCGGCTGACACCAGAACCACCTTCCAGTAAGAAGTGATGGTACAGTTACGATAAAATGAGTACAGATCAAGCGAGCTCACAATTGTATTGTAAGTATTGCAAACTCTATGGACATACCATAGATAGATGTGGGAAGGCTCAATTCAAGAGCAATGAATCTACTAAACCCAAACAGACTCCTCCTAAGTCCGGTAAGCCTGTGATGAATGTTGGTGTTCATGGTAATGATATTTCTCTCTTCAGTATACACCTGTATCCTGGAACTGTCTCTACCAACGGTACAGATTCGGAGGGACGTTTCAAATTGAAGATCTTGAGGGACACAGCGGCTCTTCAGTCCATTATGTTGAAATCGGCTGTGTCTAACGTCGTCTACACCGGGGAAACCGTCCTTATCACTGACCTCACTGCTACCACTCCGTATCCACTCGCCAGAGTCCACCTGGAATGTCCCTTCGTGAGTATCTCCTTATGAGATGCTCTACGGACGTAAGTGCCGTACTCCTCTCAAAGCTTTCAAGGACTCTCTACGTAATGCCACCTTCAGTGACCATCAGAATGTGCCTCAGTTTCTTCAAAACTTAAAACACATTCTAGAGAGAGTACGTAAATTTGCTAATGACAACCTATTGAAAGCCCAGGAGAGGATGAAGACTCATTTTGACCAAAGCAGCAAATTAAGGAAATTTAAACCAGGAGACTTCGTGTTGGCATATTTTCCTATCCCAGGTTCTCCATTGCAAAACAAGTTTTCAGGACCTTACCGCATCAAGGAGTGCAGGAACAACCACAACTACGTTCTTGAGACTCCAGATAGGCGGCGGAGGACCCAGTTGTGCCACATCAACCTCCTGAAGCAGTATCAAGGTATTCCCCCCACTGTGATGGTATCAGTTTCCACGTTTAAAGGTCCATACCTTCACAGTGAAACCTTCCCTGCTTCTCCCGAAAGCACTAACACTGACTCAGTTTCTTCCAACTCGGAAATCCTGGCAAATCTTCATAACTATTTTCAGGACAATAATAGTGCACCTCTCATCAGAATCTTCAAGGAACACCAGAAGTTGTTCAGCGATGATCCACAAGAGTGTAATGTGGTTCAGCACGACATCCAACTACTCCCCGACACCTGGCCGATTCGTCAACCTTTCTACCGAATCAGCCCGAGTAAGAAGGAAGTCATGCGTGCTGAGGTACAGTACCTCCTGGGTCATGGGCTGGCTACCCCTTGTGAGTCCCCTTGGGCTTCACTCTGCATCTTGGTGCTAAAACCGCACGGTAAGGTGAGATTATGTACCGACTATCGGAAATTAAATCTTGTGACTGTCTAGGATGCGTACCCCTTACCTAGAATAGATGACATCCTTGACGCCATTGATAATGCTCGGTATCTATCGAAGCTAGACTTACTCAAGGGATACTACCAGGTATGTTTGACAGAGCCAGCTAAGGAAATATCTGCCTTCACCCCTACTTTTGGCCTTTACAGATATGAACGCCTTCCATTTGGACTATGTAATGCCCCAGCCACCTTCCAGCGAGCTGTCAACCGCGTCATCCAGGGCTTAGATAACACCTACGCCTACTTGGATGACATCATTGTGGCAACCAACACCTGGAGCGAACATCTGCTCCAGCTGCAACGATTGTTTGCCAAGCTCCTGACAGCCGGCCTCACCATCAACTTGGGCAAGTCCACCTTTGCTAAAGGTAAAGTGCGTTATCTTGGTCATGAGATAGGGAGTGGCAGCCTAGCTCCGTTAAACCTACATACCCAAGCCATCCAGCATTACCCACAGCCTACCACCAGGAAGCAGCTCCTCTGCTTCCTTGGTCTTGCCTCCTACTACCGTAGGTTTGTGAAGAACTTTAGTACGGTAGCGACACCATTGATCACTTTAACCAGCCGAGGGTGTCCTGATGCAACAACGAGGCGAGGAGATTCTGCCTTGTAGCTACTACAGTTATAAATTAAAGCCACACCAAAGGAACTACAGCAAGATCGAGAAGGAGCTACTATCAATCGTCCTGAACCTGCAGCACTTCGAACCGTACCTGCAAAGTGCTCAGTCTACCACCATCTATTCGGACCACAATCCCCTACGCTTCCTGAAGCAAGCCCAATTCAACAACCAACGGCTTCTACGATGGGCTTTATATCTGCAGAATTTCAACCTGGAGATCTTCTACATCAAGGGTTCTGACAACATCATAGCAGACGCTCTCTCCAGAGTCTATGAGGTAGAGGCTGCTCCACCTACCACTCTACAACCTGAAGACGTAACTTCACCCGAAACCGCAGGCTTCGGGGGAGAGTTGTAACGATAATCTCTTTCAAGAGAGATTGAGCCTGCTCTTCCCTACTTAAAGTTACGTCCCAAATATACAAGTATAAGATGCTACATTCAAGATACGTCAGTAGTAGCACAAAACGTTTTGACCAGGAGGCAAAACGTACCCAATTCCCCCCACTCCACACGCCGGCTCATCATCAAACCAGCTAACCCTTCACCAGCTTGCCTGCCCCTGATTGGTGACTCGCCAGCCACGCACCTGCACACCGCACCTCAGCGCCCTCTACACGAGTCGACGTCTGAGCCAGACCAGCTATCAACTTTAGAATATTCCTTGAGCTCTTAGCGTTGACATCTCTCTCTGGCATACTAGCTCATTAGCTCGTATACGAAGGGAGGTTTCAACCATAGCCGATATTTTCAGCATCATTTCAACATTATTTAATCTATTGTGATTTTTGTATTTATCTTTGTCATTTTATTTCATTAGTCATTTGCCCGAGATTTGTCTTTATTTTCATTTATGTTTAAAGTAAATATATTAAAGTTTCATTGTTCATACTTTGTGTTTTACGTGTTCCTCCTTCTAACTTACCACAGACAACAGGCAAGCAGTCTATATTTTTGTTTTAAGTGTGACCAGGCTTTGACACCTGCCATTGGAGGATTGCCGAACATCAACACTCCAACACTTTCCCGTCACGATATATATATATATATATTACAATAATCACCTTCAAGAGATTTGGCCTGCTCTTTCCTATCGTCATGTTACTTCAGTACATCTACAACATCAAATACTACAAGCAAGTGTAGTAAATATTTAGTCAAATACGTTTTGTCAGGCGCAAACGTATCACACACTCGCTCTCCACCTCTCCCCTCCCTCGTCGCCGATCACCAGACTACCATTTCCAGCCTGCCAGCTTCTGATTGGTGGCTCAATGTCTGCACCACTGCACTTCTGCACTTCAGTGCCATCTACCAAGCCGATGTCTGGGCCTGCACCAGCCATTTTAGTTAGAATATTCTGTGCTTTCATGCTGAAACAACCATCTGATATACGCTCTGTCTATTAGTGGATGTTCTCAGCGAGCGCTTTATTCTCAGCACCTGTTAATTTCATTTTTGTCTTTATCCATTTTAGAGTAACGTCACCACTATATATTATTTTATGTTATTTTTGAGTTTATAATCTTGTGAGTTTGCACTGTACATAGCCAAGCAATTGTCTTATTCATAATTTGTTTTCAATTTAATTAAAGTTTCATTGTTCATTCTATTTGTTTTGCTTGTTTTGCTTGTTTTGCCACAGGACACAACAGCTACGCAGTCATTTTTTTTTTAAATGTGATAGGCATTGACACCAGCCATTGGGAGGACTGCCGAACACCTACACTTTTTTCCATCACAATGTATATATATATATATATATATATATATATATATATATATATATATATATATATATATATATATATATATATATATATATATATATATATATATATATATATATATTATATATATATATATATATATATATATTAAATATGACCGAGAAAGTAAGATAAATAATTCTAACACGAATTTTCTCGATCTTTCGTACATTTCTTTTCACTGTTGGTGGTAATTCAAAAATCAATTCTCCAAAATTCATTTTTATTTCTAGTCTGACGCGACACTTGAGCGCGTTTCGTAAAACTTATTACATTTTCAAAGATTTTAGTTTACACATACACAACTGAATAGAACTTACACATCTCCGATTTGTTTATATCTACATTTGAGCGAGGTGGATGGGGTGAGGTGGCATTAATAGGGTATTAATTTCATCAACACAAGACAGAACACGAAACAATGGGTATTGAATGGAAGTGATTGTAGAAAGCCTATTGGTCCATATTTCTTGATGCTTCTATATTGGAGCGGAGTCTTGAGGTTGGTAGAATATAGTTGTGCATTAATTGGCTGTTGATTGCTGGTGTTGACTTTTTAATGTGTAGTGCCTCGCAAACGTCAAGCCGCCTGCTATCGCTGTATCTATCAAAGATTTCTGTGTTGTTTACTAGGATTTCTCTGGCGATGGTTTGGTTGTGGGAAGAGATTATATGTTCCTTAATGGAGCCCTGTTGCTTATGCATCGTTAAACGCCTAGAAAGAGATGTTGTTGTCTTGCCTATATACTGGGTTTTTTGGAGCTTACAGTCCCCAAGAGGGCCTTTGAAGGCATAGACGACGTTGGTCTCTTTTAAAGCGTTCTGCTTTGTGTCTGGAGAGTTTCTCATGAGTAGGCTGGCCGTTTTTCTGGTTTTATAGTAAATCGTCAGTTGTATCCTCTGATTTTTGTCTGTAGGGATAACGTTTCTATTAACAATATCTCTCAGGGCCCTTTCCTCCGTTTTATGAGCTGTGGAAAAGAAGTTCCTGTAAAATAGCCTAATAGGGGGTATAGGTGTTGTGTTAGTTGTCTCTTCAGAGGTTGCATGGCGTTTCACTTTCCTTCTTATGATGTCTTCGACGAAACCATTGGGGAAGCCGTTGTTGACTAGGGCCTGCCTTACCCTACAGAGTTCTTCGTCGACTTGCTTCCATTCTGAGCTGTGGCTGAGAGCACGGTCGACATATGCGTTAACAACACTCCTCTTGTACCTGTCTGGGCAGTCGCTGTTGGCATTTAGGCACATTCCTATGTTTGTTTCCTTAGTGTAGACTGCAGTGTGGAAACCTCCGCTCTTTTCCATGACTGTTACATCTAGAAAGGGCAGCTTCCCATCCTTTTCCATCTTGTAAGTGAAACGCAGCACGGAACTCTGCTCAAACGCCTCCTTCAGCTCCTGCAGATGTCTGACATCAGGTACCTGTGTGAAAATGTCGTCAACATACCTGCAGTATATGGCCAGTTTCAAGTTCATGTCGACTAAGAATTTTTGCTCCATGGTACCCATGTAGAAGTTTGCAAACAGGACACCTAGGGGAGAACCCATGGCGACCCCATCTACTTGCTTATACATGTGCCCATCCGGGCTCAAGAAGGGTGCCTCTTTAGTACAAGCTTGGAGTAGTTTCCTTAGAATATTTTCTGGTATGTCAAGAGGAGTACAGGCTGGATCACGATACACTCTGTCGGCTATCATCCCGATTGTCTCGTCCACAGGTACGTTGGTGAACAGTGATTCTACGTCCAACGAGGCTCTTATCCCTGTGGCCCGTGTGCCCCGCAGTAAGTCAACAAATTCCTTTGGAGACTTCAGGCTGAAGGCGCAAGGGACATAAGGAGTCAGCAGCCCGTTGAGTCGCTTCGCCAGTCTGTACGTGGGTGTGGGTATCTGGCTAATGATTGGCCGAAGTGGGTTTCCAGGCTTGTGTGTCTTGACATTTCCATACGCATATCCAGGATTATATTCCCCAATAATCTTTGGCAGGTGGAGTCCGGATTTCTTGGCGTTCACAGTTTCGATCAGTTTGTTTACCTTTGCTTTTAATTCGACTGTAGTGTCCTTCATTACCCTTTGGAATTTAGTTTGGTCAGAGCGTATGAGGTTCATTTTCGCCAGATATTCGTCTTTTTTAAGAATGACGTATATTGGCGACTTGTCGCCTCACCTGACAACTATCTCCTTGTTCTCACGAAGGCTTTTAGCTGCCGCTTTGAGCTCGGGGGACAGTATGGTGCTTCTGTAATTGCCTCTGTAAGAGGAGTGTTGTTAATGCATATGTCGACCGTGCTCTCAGCCACAGCTCAGAAGTGAAGCAAGTCGACGAAGAACTCTGTAGGGTAAGGCAGGTCCTAGTCAACAACGGCTTCCCCAATGGTTTCGTCGAAGACATCATAAGAAGGAAAGTGAAACGCCATGCAACCTCTGTAGAGACAACTAACACAACACCTATACCCCCTATTAGACTATTTTACAGGAACTTCTTTTCCACAGCTCATAAAACGGAGGAAAGGGTCCTGAAAGATATTGTTAATAGAAACGTTATCCCTACAGACAAAAATCAGAGGATACAACTGACGATTTACTATAAAACCAGAAAAACGGCCAGCCTACTCATGAGAAACTCTCCAGACACAAAGCAGAACGCTTTAAAAGAGACCAACGTCGTCTATGCCTTCAAATGTCCTCTTGGGGACTGTAAGCTCCAAAAAACCCAGTATATAGGCAAGACAACAACATCTCTTTCTAGGCGTTTAACGATGCATAAGCAACAGGGCTCCATTAAGGAACATATAATCTCTTCCCACAACCAAACCATCGCCAGAGAAATCCTAGTAAACAACACAGAAATCATCGATAGATACAGCGATAGCAGGCGGCTTGACGTTTGCGAGGCACTACACATTAAAAAGTCAACACCAGCAATCATCAGCCAATTAATGCACAATTATATTCTACCCACCTCAAGACTCCGCTCCAATATAGAAGCATCAAGAAATATGGACCAATAGGCTTTCTACAATCACTTCCATTTAATACCCATTGTTTCGTGTTCTGTCTTGTGTTGATGAAATTAATACCCTATTAATGCCACCTCACCCCATCCACCTTACTCAAATGTAGATATAAACAAATCGGAGATGTGTAAGTTCTATTCAGTTGTGTATGTGTAAACTAAAGTCTTTGAAAATGTAATAAGTTTTACGAAACGCGCTCAAGTGTCGCGTCAGACTAGACATAAAAATGAATTTTGGAGAATTGATTTTTGAATTACCACCAACAGTGAAAAGAAATGTACGAAAGATCGAGAAAATTCGTGTTAGAATTATTAATCTTACTTTTTCGGTCATATTTAATAATATATGTCTACAGGAAAGACTGCTACCAAAATATACTAATATATATATATATATATATATATATATATATATATATATATATATATATATATATATATATATATATATATATATATATATATATATATATATATATATATATATATATATATATATATATATATATATATATATATATATATATATATATATATGTCGTACCTAGTAGCCAGAACTCACTTCTCAGCCTACTATTCGAGGCCCGATTTGCCTAATAAGCCAAGTTTTCCTGAATTAATATATTTACTATAATTTTTTTCTTATGAAATGATAAAGCAACCCTTTTCTCTATGTATGAGGACAATTTTTTTTTATTGGAGTTAAAATTAACGTAGATATATGACCGAACCTAACCAACCCTACCTAACCTAACCTAACCTATATTTATAGGTAAGGTTAGGTTAGGTAGCCAAAAAAAGCTAGGTTAGGTTAGGTTAGGTAGGTTAGGTAGACGAAAAAACATTAATTCATGAAAACTTGGCTTATTAGGCAAATCGGGCCTTGAATAGTAGGCTGAGAAGTGCGTTCTGGCTACTAGGTACGACATATATATATATATATATATATATATATATATATATATATATATATGTCGTACCTAGTAGCCAGAACGCACTTCTCGGCCTACTATGCAAGGCCCGATTTGCCTAATAAGCCAAATTTTCCTGAATTAATATATTTTTACTCTAATTTTTTTCTTATGAAATGATAAAGCTACCCATTTCATTACGTATGAGGTCAATTTTTTTTATTGGAGTTAAAATTAAGGTAGATATATGACCGAACCTAACCAACCCTACCTAACCTAACCTAATCTATCTTTATAGGTTAGGTTAGGTTAGGTAGCCGAAAAAGTTAGGTTAGGTTAGGTTAGGTAGGTTAGGTAGTCGAAAAAACAATTAATTCATGAAAACTTGGCTTATTAGGCAAATCGGGCCTTGCATAGTAGGCATAGAAGTGCGTTCTGGCTACTAGGTACGACATATATATATATATATATATATATATATATATATATATATATATATATATATATATATATATATATATATATATATATATATATATATATATATATATATATATATATATATATATATATATATATATATATATATATGACCATCACCACCGAGTACCGTCAGGGTGGTGTTTCAAATAGCCTCTGCTATCACCACTTTTTGTACGGTCACTGATGGTCGAGTGGTTTAAGGCACCATGTACACCAGTGGCAACGTGCTCCTGGCGGTCCGGGTTTGAGTCACTTCTGGGGTGGGGTGTTTTCATTCGAATATATGCTTGGGGACCATTCAAGGATGTTCGCATTTGTGTTGGTCACGTGGCCCCATAAAAATGAGGTGATATGATGAAAAGCAATGCCCAAGATTACCATCAAAGAGCCGTCGGGGTGGTGGTTCAAATAGCCTCGGCTATCACCATTTACTGCGGAATCCATTTCCTGTGGATTCCAATAGGAATCCACACTCAAACACTCAGACAACCAATATTACTGACGGGAGTGTGACAATAGTGTTGACATGACAAACACTCAGACAACCAATATTACTGACGGGAGTGTGACACTAGTGTTGACATGACAAACACTCAGACAACCAATATTACTGACGGGAGTGTGTCAATAGTGTTGACATGACAAACACTCAGACAACCAATATTACTGACGGGAGTGTGACAATAGTGTTGACATGACAAACACTCAGACAACCAATATTACTGACGGGAGTGCGGAAAGCTGCCACAACCATGTCTCAGGGAAGTACACACGAGGCATTGTTGTTATAGCTTCAGGAGGCAATATGGCTGCTGGTGGTGTCGTTGTTGTGGTAGTTGGTACTGTAGTAGTAAGAGGGCGTGGGACGGGGGGTCGTAGATAATTATCACCAGAGGGATATAGATCCATATATTCATAGTTCATATATTCATCTTCAAGCTCCTGACGACGAGGAAGGATATCTAAATATAAAGAAAAAAGAATATTAATGAAATAATGTACAAAACATACGTATTTATATATATGAAAATACAGTTTGTTAGTCTGAAAAAGATTGTAATAAATTCTATAGAGGTCATTCATCCAAAGACTTGAAAATTCGAATTTCGAATAGATTTTATGTAAAAAATTACCAATTATCTAATGCTCTATTCATTTATATGACAGAAAAATGTCACCAAGTTATTTGGAGAGTTCATCTTCGATAACTAATTAATATATTCAATTATATAAAACATTATTGAAGGTGCTTTAGTACAAAACATAAAACCATACAATATTATTAATTATAATATATTATAATTAATGTAATGGTTTGCACAATTTTGAATAATTTTTAATCCATTAATTACAAAAAAATTAAGTAAGATTATTTATTCATAAACAATTATGCAATTAAATTTTCAATAGTATTGTTGCTTACTGGAACTAACATGTATCTGCCAATTGTCTACACACACATGAAACCACACCTGAAACCCTCCACACACACATGAAACCACACCTGCCCCCTCCACACACACATGAAACCACACCTGCCCCCTCCACACACACATGAAACCACACCTGCCCCCTCCACACACACATGAAACCACACCTGCCCCCTCCACACACACATGAAACCACACCTGCCCCCTCCATACACACATGAAACCACACCTGCCCCCTCCACACACACATGAAACCACACCTGCCCCCTCCACACACACATGAAACCACACCTGCCCCCTCCACACACACATGAAACCACACCTGCCCCCTCCACACACACATGAAACCACACCTGCCCCCTCCACACACACATGAAACCACACCTGCCCCCTCCACACACACATGAAACCACACCTGCCCCCTCCACACACACATGAAACCACACCTGCCCCCTCCACACACACATGAAACCACACCTGCCCCCTCCACACACACATATAACCACCCCCGCCCCCTCCACACACACATATAATCACCCCCGCCCCCTCCACACACACATATATAACCACCCCCCGCCCCCTCCACACACACATATAATCACCCCCGCCCCCTCCACACAGACATATATAATCACCCCCGCCCCCTCCACACACACATATAATCACCCCCGCCACCTCCACACACACACATATAACCACCTCCACCCCCGCCCCCTCCACACACACATATAATCACCCCCGCCCCTCCACACACACATATATAACCACCCCCGCCCCCTCCACACACACATATAATCACCCCCGCCCCCTCCACACACACACATATAATCACCCCCGCCCCCTCCACACACACATATAACCACCCCCGCCCCCTCCACACACACACATATAACCACCCCCCCCCCCCTCCACACACACACATATAACCACCCCCCGCCCCCTCCACACACACACATATAACCACCCCCCGCCCCCCGCCCCCTCCACACACACATATAATCACCCCCGCCCCCCTCCACACACACTTATAACCACCCCCCCCCCCTCCACACACATATAATCACCCCCCCCTCCACACACACATATAATCACCCCCGCCCCCTCCACACATACATATAATCACCCCCGCCCCCTCCACACACACACATATAACCACCCCCCCCCCCCCCACGCCCCCCTCCACACATACATATAATCACCCCCCGCCCCCTCCACACACACACATATAACCACCCCCCCCCCCACGCCCCCTCCACACACACATATAATCACCCCCGCCCCCTCCACACACACATATAACCACCCCCCCCCCCCCTCCACACACACATATAATCACCCCCGCCCCCTCCACACACACACATATAACCACCCCCACCCCCTCCCCCTCCACACACACATATAACCACCCCCGCCTCCTTCACACACACATATAACCACCCCCGCCCCCTCCACACACACACATATAACCACCCCCACCCCCTCCACACACCACATATAACCACCCCCACCCCCTCCACACACACATATAACCACCCCCGCCCCCTCCACACACACACATATAACCACCCCCTCCCCCTCCACACACACATATAACCACCCCCACCCCCGCCCCCTCCACACACACACATATAACCACCCCCCGCCCCCTCCACACTCACATATAACCACCCCCGCCCCCCCTCCACACACACATATAACCAACCCCGCCCCCTCCACACACACACACATATAACCACCCCCCGCCCCCTCCACACTCACATATAACCACCCCCGCCCCCTCCACACACACATATAATCAGCCCCGCCCCCCTCCACACACACACATATAACCACCCCCCACCCCCTCCACACACACATATAACCACCCCCCCCGCCCCCTCCACACACACACATATACCCACCCCCGCCCACTCCACACACACATATAACCACCCCCCGCCCCCTCCACACACACATATAACCACCCCCCGCCCCCTCCACACACACACATATAACCAACCCCGCCCCCTCCCCCTCCACACACACATATAACCACCCCCACCCCCTCCACACACACATATAATCACCCCCGCCCCCTCCACACACACATATAATCACCCCCGCCCCCTCCACACACACATATAAACCACCCCCGCCCCCTCCACACACACATATAATCACCCCCGCCCCTTCCACACACACATATAACCAGCCCCGCCCCCTCCACACACACATATAATCACCCCTGCCCCCTCCACACACACATATAACACCCCCGCCCCCTCCACACACACACATATAACCACCCCCGCCCCCTCCCCCTCCACACACACATATAATCACCCCCCCCCCCCTCCACGCACACATATAATCACCCCCGCTCCCTCCACACACACATATAATCACCCCCCCATCCCCTCCACACACACATATAATCACCCCCGCCCCCTCCACACACACATATAACCACCCCCGCCCCCTCCACACACACATATAACCACCCCCGCCCCCTCCACACACACATATAACCAGCCCCGCCCCCTCCACACACACATATAATCACCCCTGCCCCCTCCACACACACATATAACCACCCCCGCCCCCTCCACACACACACATATAACCACCCCCGCCCCCTCCCCCTCCACACACACATATAATCACCCCCGCCCCCTCCACGCACACATATAATCACCCCCGCTCCCTCCACACACACATATAATCACCCCCATCCCCTCCACACACACATATAACCTCCCCGCCCCCTCCACACACACATATAATCACCCCCCGCCCCCTCCACACACACATATAATCACCCCCGCCCCCTCCACACACACATATAATCACCCCCACCCCCTCCACACACACATATAACCACCCCCCCCCCCCTCCACACACACATATAACCACCCCCGCCCCCTCCACACACACATATAACCTCCCCGCCCCCTCCACACACACATATAATCACCCCCGCCCCCTCCACACACACATATAATCACCCCCGCCCCCTCCACACACACATATAACCACCCCCGCCCCCCCTCCACACACACATATAATCACCCCCACCCCCTCCCACACATCATATATAACCACCCCCGCCCCCTCCACACACACATATAATCACCCCCACCCCCTCCACACACACATATAACCACCCCCGCCCCCTCCACACACACACACATATAACCACCCCCACCCCCTCCACACACACATATAACCACCCCCGCCCCCTCCACACACACATATAATCACCCCCATCCCCTCCACACACACATATAACCTCCCCCGCCCCCTCCACACACACATATATAACCACCCCCGCCCCCTCCACACACACATATAATCACCCCCGCCCCCTCCACACACACATATAACCAACCCCGCCCCCTCCACACACACATATAACCACCCCCGCCCCCTCCACACACACACATATAACCACCCCCGCCCCCTCCACACACACACACATATAACCACCCCCCCCCCCCTCCACACACACACACATATAACCACCCCCGCCCCCTCCACACACACGTATAACCACCCCCGCCCCCTCCACACACACACACATATAACAACCCCCGCCCCCTCCACACACACAAATATAACCACCCCCGCCCCCTCCCCACACACATATAATCACCCCCGCCCCCTCCACACACACATATAACCAACCCCGCCCCCTCCACACACACATATAACCACCCCCGCCCCCTCCACACACACATATAACCACCCCCGCCCCCTCCACACACACACACATATAACCACCCCCGCCCCCTCCACACACACACACATATAACCACCCCCGCCCCCTCCACACACACGTATAACCACCCCCGCCCCCTCCACACACACACACACACATATAACCACCCCCGCCCCCTCCACACACACATATAACCACCCCCGCCCCCTCCACACACACATATAACCACCCCCGCCCCCCTCCACACACACATATAACCACCCCCGTCCCCTCCACACACACATATAATCACCCCCCGCCCCCTCCACACACACATATATAATCACCCCCGCCTCCTCCACACACACATATAATCACCCCCGCCCCCTCCACACACACACATATAACCACCCCCACCCCCGCCCCCTCCACACACACATATAATCACCCCCGCGCCCCCTCCACACACACACATATAACCACCCCCGCCACCTCCACACACACACATATAACCACCTTCACCCCCCGCCCCTCCACACACACATATAACCACCCCCCGCCCCCTCCACACACACATATATAACCACCCCCCGCCCCCTCCACACACACATATAACCACCCCCGCCCCCTCCACACACACATATAACCACCCCCGCCCCCTCCACACACACATATAACCACCCCCCGCCCCCCCCCCACACACACACATATAACCACCCCCGCCCCCTCCACACACACACACATATAACCATCCCCGCCCCCTCCACACACACACACATATAACCACCCCCGCCCCCTCCACACACACATATTACCACCCCCGCCCCCTCCACACACACATATAACCACCCCCGCCCCCTCCACACACACATATTACCACCCCCGCCCCCTCCACACACACATATAACCACCCCCGCCCCCTCCACACACACATATTACCACCCCCGCCCCCTCCACACACAGTAAAGTAAACAGCACCTTAAATGTCCATGAAATAGCTCAAAATCTTAGTTGAAATAACTTTGTAAACAATTGAAATATCATTACATTTTTACTTATGAACAAATCTGTTTAATAATTTTATTTTAATAAAGAATCATATTTAAAAAATGTGCATTATATTATAATTTACCCAAACTTTGTATTTAAACATACATATAATTTAAACAAACTATAGAACAAAGGGGCAAGTTGTGGACTTACATTTCTTTTGACATTGTCTTGTCTCGGTTTTTAAGTTACTGAGAAAATAGAGCCCGGATTTCTGAAAAAAAAAAATACAATTACAGAAGAACGAAATATTTTTGTGAAGATGGGCATATAAGGGGGGCTTAATAAGGGAAATTAAAAGTTGTTCAATCTTGATTTGTTAGTTGTATATGACACGCGCTGCAACTGGTTCAAATTTTAGCATCGCAGCGTAAATAGAAATGGAGAAAAAAATAAAAAACATATTATTCAACAAATTTTTTTAACACTTTTCAAAATGCTTGGACAAACACAGGTGTCAACTTAAATCATTTTTATAACACTCAGTTATCACATTAGCATATAATAAAGGATTTCGATAAACTATTTTATAAAAAAAAATTTTAGTGCAATAATACAATTTTTCAAAGATTCCCCCCAGAAATATGCAACAAACTGATATTTATAGATATTTATAAAATCAATAAATGAACGAAGGAATAACGTGACTTATAGAGATTATAGAATCACAAATGTTAAAAAAATTATAAATAAATGAGAGTCCAGACACCATGAAGTTGTAAATTACTTGTGTAAAAAAAGTTTAAAGTTTGGCCACCTTTTGCTGAGGTTGAGGTCAACTGATTTTTTCAAAATTGGCACCCTTGTAGTGCAAGGCAAAGGTACGAAAGGTAAGGTGTAATAAAGGGGATAGTAATAGGAATAAGAACATAAGAGCAAAGGTAACTGTAGAAGGCCTATTGGCCCATACGAGGCAGCTCCTATTTATACCCACCCAATATGAAGGGGATAGTAATAGGAATAAGAAGGGATAGTAATATGAATAAGAACCGATAGTAATAGGAATAAGAAGGGATAGTAATAGGAATAAGAAGGGGGGTAGTAATAGGAATAGGCAAGGGATCGTAACATAAAACAAGGAAAGAAAAAGAATGAAGGAAAGAGAAAGAAAGATAAATGTAAGGGTATAGCTTTATGTTAGGTCACGTTTGTTAAAGAACATAAGAACTAAGGCAACTGCAGAAGGCCTATTGGCCTATACGAGGCAGCTCCTATTTATAACCACCCAATCCCACACATATACTTGTCCAACCCATGCTTGAAACAATCGAGGGACCCCACCTCCACAATGTTACGCGGCAATTGGTTCCACAAATCAACAACCCTGTTACTGAACCAGTATTTACCCAAGTCTTTCCTAAATCTAAACTTATCCAATTTATACCCATTGTTTCGTGTTCTGTCTTGTGTTGATACTTTTAATACCCTATTAATATCCCCTTTGTTATGTCCATTCACCCACTTGTAAACCTCTATCATGTCACCCCTAACTCTTCGCCTTTCCAGTGAATGCAACTTAAGCTTTGTTAATCTTTCTTCATATGAAAGATTTCTAATTTGGGGAATTAACTTAGTCATCCTACGCTGGACACGTTCAAGTGAATTTATATCCATTCTATAATATGGCGACCAAAACTGAACTGCATAATCTAAATGGGGCCTAACTAGAGCAAGATATAGCTTGAGAACCACACCAGGTGTCTTGTTACTAACGCTGCGATTAATAAATCCAAGTGTCCGATTTGCCTTATTACGAACATTTATGCATTGATCCTTTTGTTTTAAATTCTTACTAATCATAACTCCCAGATCCCTTTCGCAATCCGACTTCGCAATCTCAACACCATCTAGCTCGTATCTTGTAACTCTATCATCATTACCTAACCTCAGAACTTTACATTTATCAGCATTAAACTGCATCTGCCAATCCTTTGACCATTTCAAAACCCTATCTAGATCAACTTGAAGTGATAGTGAGTCCTCCTCCGAATTAATTTCCCTACCGATTTTCGTATCATCGGCAAATTTGCAAATGTTGCTACTCAAACCTGAATCTAAATCATTTATATATATTATAAACAACAGAGGTCCCAGGACAGAGCCCTGAGGCACTCCACTTACAACATTTTCCCACTCTGACTTGACTCCATTTATACTAACTCTCTGTTTCCTTTGGTATAGCCATGCCCTAATCCAGCTTAATATAGCACCCCCAATACCATGAGACTCTATCTTTTTAATCAGTCTTTCATGTGGCACTGTATCAAAAGCTTTGCTAAAGTCAAGGTACACAACATCACAATCCTTACCACTATCAACTGCCTCAACAATGCTAGAATAAAAAGATAACAAATTTGTTAAACATGAACGGCCATTTATAAAACCATGTTGCGACTCAATTATTAATTTATGTTTTTCAAGATGAAGACGAATTTTATTTGCTATTATAGATTCGAGTAACTTTCCCACAATAGACGTTAGGCTAATTGGTCGATAGTTAGACGCAAGTGATCTATCTCCTTTCTTAAAAACTGGTATCACATTAGCAACTTTCCAAAACTCTGGCACTCTGCCTGACTCTATTGATTTATTAAATATGGTTGACAGTGGGTCACAAAGCTCCTCTTTGCATTCTTTAAGCACCCTGGCAAACACTTCATCCGGCCCTGGGGATTTGTTTGGTTTGAGTTTTACTATTTGTTTAAGAACATCCTCCCTGGTAACTGCTAAACTCGTCAACCTGTCCTCGTCCCCACCCACATAGACTTGTTCGGCTGAAGGCATATTGTTAAGTTCCTCTTTAGTAAATACAGATACAAAATATTTATTAAAAATACTACTCATCTCTTCATCACTATCTGTTATTTGACCTGTCTCAGTTTTTAATGGACCTATCCTTTCCCTAGTCTTAGTACGATATAACTGAAAAAACCCTTTAGGATTTGTCTTTGCTTGCCCTGCTATGCGAACTTCATAGTTTCTTTTTGCTTTCCTTATCTCTTTTTTAACATTTCTAACCAGTTGTACGAATTCCTGTTCTAAAGTGACCTCCCCATTTTTAATCCTTTTGTACCAAGCTCTCTTTTTACCTATAAGGTTCTTCAAATTCTTTGTTATCCACTTTGGGTCATTAGTATTCGATCTATTCAATTTGTATGGTATACTACGTTCCTGTGCTTTGTTTAGAATATTCTTAAATAAGTTATATATTGAATCCACATCGAAATCCCCATTTACGTCACCTATCGCTGGGTTCATGTCTCGCTCCAAGACCGGCCCCCACCCCATACCCAAGACTTTCCAATCAATTTGACCCAAAAAATTTCTTAGGCTATTAAAATCAGCTTTTCGAAAATCTGGCACTTTAACAGAATTTTCTCCTACAGGTCTATTCCATTCTATGCTAAATCTGATTTCTTTGTGATCACTGTTCCCTAGCTCACTCCCTATTTCGATGTCATTAATTTGTGTTTCCCTGTTAGTTAACACTAAATCTAAAATATTATTTTCCCGTGTTGGTTCCTTAATGTGTTGCGTAAGAAAGCAATCGTCAATTAATTCTAGAAAATCTTCTGCTTCACTATTCCCTGTTTTGTTCAACCAGTTTATTCCACTAAAATTAAAGTCACCCATGACATAAATACTGTTAGATCTAGATGCCCTAGATATTTCATCCCATAGATGCTTTGCTTCCATTCTGTCTAAATTTGGTGGCCTATATATAACTCCTATTATAATATTATTTGCTTTTTCGTATAATTCTATCCAAATAGTTTCTGTGTGTGGCTCAGTTTTGATTCCCTCTTTGAGACTACATTTCAAATTGTCCCTAACATATATGGCTACTCCCCCTCCTCGTCTAATATATCTATCTGTGTGAAATAGTTTAAATCCATTTATTTGATATTCAGCTAATAGTTCTCTATTTTCTACATTCATCCACGTTTCGGTAAGTGCAATAATATCTATTTTTTCTGTGCAGACAAGAGCATTTAATTCGTTAATTTTATTTCTTAGACTTCTACTGTTAGTGTAATATACCCTAAGTGAATTGTTATTTTGAGGCCCTTCTCTTTCCCTGATCATTTTGCCAATTCCTTTCTCCCACAAACACATACTTTTATTATCTCCTTCCTCCAAATCAATTCCCATACCTCTATCTACTAACAGTTTAAACCCAAACAAACACCTCTAACCACTTCTTCCAACGAGTTCGCAACAGCAACAACCCCAGCTCTCGATAGATGCACCCCATCACGAGCATACATTTCATTTCTTCCATAGAAGTGTTCCCAGTTGTCTATGAAAGATATTGCATTTGATTTGCAATATCTTTCCAGCCGGCAATTGACACCAAGTGCCCTCGACATCCATTCATTTCCCACTCCCTTTCTTGGAAGAATGCCACATATGATCGGGATTCCTCCCTTGCTCCTAACTAATTCAATGGCTGTCCTGAATCTCTGTATTAGTTCCTCACTCCTAACTCGTCCAACATCATTACCCCCTGCACTAATACAAATAATGGGTTTGTTCCCATTTCCTGTCATAATATCATTCATGTTTCCAACAATATCACCAATTCCAGCTCCCGGATAGCAAACCCTTAATCTGTTCCCCCTATCTCTGGCACAAAACGTTCTGTCTAAATACCTCACCTGGGAATCTCCCACAACCAAAATTCGCTTCGATTCTCCCTTTTCCTTTCGAGCAGTTTGAGGGACCTGCGCTTCAATGCTCCTCGTTACTTTGTCTTTGCCACCTCGTTGAACAACAGGTTCAACACAGCACTCGTCCTCTAATACGTCAAATGCGTTAAAAGTCCTTAGGTGTAGGCATTAGTTGTCGGTTTTGCCAAGGTCTTCTTAAGACCCCTGTCTTTCACAACTTGCCAAGACGAGGACTTCTTAATACTGGTCTCCAGTCCTTCTTAATGAGGTCCCGTCACACTGGCCTCCTCCTTCGTTTCCTCCCGAAGTCTGCCGTCGTACCTCCTCCCGCAGGGAATCCATCTCTGCTCTCAGAGCTCCAACCAGGCAATAATAATGTTATTAGAATCATAAGAACATAAGAACATAAGAACAAAGGTAACTGCAGAAGGCCTATTGGCCCATACGAGGCAGCTCCTATTCTATAACCACCCAATCCCACTCATATACTTGTCCAACCCGTGCTTGAAACAATCGAGGGACCCCACCTCCACAATGTTACGCGGCAATTGGTTCCACAAATCAACAACCCTGTTACTGAACCAGTATTTACCCAAGTCTTTCCTAAATCTAAACTTATCCAATTTATATCCATTGTTTCGTGTTCTGTCCTGTGTTGATACTTTTAATACCCTATTAATATCCCCCCGGTTATGTCCATTCATCCACTTGTAAACCTCTATCATGTCACCCCTAACTCTTCGCCTTTCCAGTGAATGCAACTTAAGCTTTGTTAATCTTTCTTCATATGAAAGATTTCTAATTTGGGGAATTAACTTAGTCATCCTACGCTGGACACGTTCAAGTGAATTTATATCCATTCTATAATATGGCGACCAAAACTGAACTGCATAATCTAAATGGGGCCTAACTAGAGCAAGATATAGCTTGAGAACCACACCAGGTGTCTTGTTACTAACGCTGCGATTAATAAATCCAAGTGTCCGATTTGCCTTATTACGAACATTTATGCATTGATCCTTTTGTTTTAAATTCTTACTAATCATAACTCCCAGATCCCTTTCGCAATCCGACTTCGCAATCACAACACCATCTAGCTCGTATCTTGTAACTCTATCATCATTACCTAACCTCAGAACTTTACATTTATCAGCATTAAACTGCATCTGCCAATCCTTTGACCATTTCAAAACCCTATCTAGATCAACTTGAAGTGATAGTGAGTCCTCCTCCGAATTAATTTCCCTACCGATTTTCGTATCATCGGCAAATTTGCAAATGTTGCTACTCAAACCTGAATCTAAATCATTTATATATATTATAAACAACAGAGGTCCCAGGACAGAGCCTTGAGGCACTCCACTTACAACATTTTCCCACTCTGACTTGATTCCATTTATACTAACTCTCTGTTTCCTTTGGTATAGCCATGCCCTAATCCAGCTTAATATAGCACCCCCAATACCATGAGACTCTATTTTTTTAATCAGTCTTTCATGTGGCACTGTATCAAAAGCTTTGCTAAAGTCAAGGTATACAACATCGCAATCCTTACCACTATCAACTGCCTCAACAATGCTAGAATAAAAAGATAACAAATTTGTTAAACATGAACGGCCATTTATAAAACCATGTTGCGACTCAATTATTAATTTATGTTTTTCAAGATGAAGACGAATTTTATTTGCTATTATAGATTCGAGTAACTTTCCCACAATAGACGTTAGGCTAATTGGTCGATAGTTAGACGCAAGTGATCTATCTCCTTTCTTAAAAACTGGTATCACATTAGCAACTTTCCAAAACTCTGGCACTCTGCCTGACTCTATTGATTTATTAAATATGGTTGACAGTGGGTCACAAAGCTCCTCTTTGCATTCTTTAAGCACCCTAGCAAACACTTCATCCGGCCCTGGGGATTTGTTTGGTTTGAGTTTTACTATTTGTTTAAGAACATCCTCCCTGGTAACTGCTAAACTCGTCAACCTGTCCTCGTCCCCACCCACATAGACTTGTTCGGCTGAAGGCATATTGTTAAGTTCCTCTTTAGTAAATACAGATACAAAATATTTATTAAAAATACTACTCATCTCTTCATCACTATCTGTTATTTGACCTGTCTCAGTTTTTAATGGACCTATCCTTTCCCTAGTCTTAGTACGATATAACTGAAAAAACCCTTTAGGATTTGTCTTTGCTTGCCCTGCTATGCGAACTTCATAGTTTCTTTTTGCTTTCCTTATCTCTTTTTTAACATTTCTAACCAGTTGTACGAATTCCTGTTCTAAAGTGACCTCCCCATTTTTAATCCTTTTGTACCAAGCTCTCTTTTTACCTATAAGGTTCTTCAAATTCTTTGTTATCCACTTTGGGTCATTAGTATACGATCTATTCAATTTGTATGGTATACTACGTTCCTGTGCTTTGTTTAGAATATTCTTAAATAAGTTATATATTGAATCCACATCGAAATCCCCATTTAAGTCACCTATCGCTGGGTTCATGTCTCGCTCCAAGACCGGCCCACACCCCATACCCAAGCCTTTCCAATCAATTTGACCCAAAAAATTTCTTAGGCTATTAAAATCAGCTTTTCGAAAATCTGGCACTTTAACAGAATTTTCTCCTACTGGTCTATTCCATTCTATGCTAAATCTGATTTCTTTGTGATCACTGCTCCCTAGCTCACTCCCTATTTCGATGTCATTAATTTGCGTTTCCCTGTTAGTTAACACTAAATCTAAAATATTATTTTCCCGTGTTGGTTCCTTAATGTGTTGCGTAAGAAAGCAATCGTCAATTAATTCTAGAAAATCTTCTGCTTCACTATTCCCTGTTTTGTTCAACCAGTTTATTCCGCTAAAATTAAAGTCACCCATGACATAAATACTGTTAGATCTAGATGCTCTAGATATTTCATCCCATAGATGCTTTGCTTCCATTCTGTCTAAATTTGGTGGCCTATATATTACTCCTATTATAATATTATTAGCTTTTTCGTTTAATTCAATCCAAATAGTTTCTGTGTGTGGCTCTGTTTTGATTCCCTCTTTGAGACTACATTTCAAATTGTCCCTAACATATATGGCTACTCCACCTCCTCGTCTAATATATCTATCTGTGTGAAATAGTTTAAATCCATATATTTGATATTCAGCTAATAGTTCTCTATTTTCTACATTCATCCACGTTTCGGTAAGTGCAATAATATCTATTTTTTCTGTGCAGACAAGAGCATTTAATTCGTTAATTTTATTTCTTAGACTTCTACTGTTAGTGTAATATACCCTAAGTGAATTGTTATTTTGCGGACCTTCTCTTTCCCTGATCGTTTTGCCAATTCCTTTCTCCCACAAACACATACTTTTATTACCTCCTTCCTCCAAATCAATTCCCATACCTCTATCTACTAACAGTTTAAACCCAAACAAACACCTCTAACCACTTCTTCTAGCGAGTTCGCAACAGCAACAACCCCAGCTCTCGATAGATGCACCCCATCACGAGCATACATTTCATTTCTTCCATAGAAGTGTTCCCAGTTGTCTATGAAAGATATTGCATTTGATTTGCAATATCTTTCCAGCCGGCAATTGACACCAAGTGCCCTCGATATCCATTCATTTCCCACTCCCTTTCTTGGAAGAATGCCACATATGATCGGGATTCCTCCCTTGCTCCTAACTAACTCTATGGCTGTTTTATACCTCTGAATCAGTTCCTCACTCCTGACTCGACCAACATCATTTCCTCCCACGCTAATGCAAATAATGGGATTGTTCCCATTACCAGCCATAATATCATTCATGTTGTTTATAATATCACCAATGCCAGCTCCGGGATAGCAAACCCTTAACCTGTTCCCCCTATCTCTAGCACAAAACGTTCTATCCAAATACCTTATCTGGGAATCTCCCACAACTAATGTTTGCTTAGGTACTTCCTTTACTTTCTGAGGGGCCTGCGCTTCCTTTCTCTTCGTTGCTTTCCCTTTTGCGCGATCCACAGTCTCTCCACAGCACTCGTCCTCCAAAACGTCAAATGAATTTGAAGTTGCTATGGCGTTTGAAGGCGGCTTTATCAAAGTCTTCTTAAGGCCCCTGTCTTTCGCAACTCTCCAAGACGAGGTCCCTTTACTGCTGGTCTCCTCCTTCGTTACTTCTCGTTGTTTTTTAAGCTGACGCACCTCCTCCCGCAGAGAGTCCAACTCTGTCCTCAGGGCTCCCACTAGAGTCACCAGGTCCTTCACTACAACTTCCATATTGCTACTAACACTCGTCCTCTTTATACCAAATGCGTTAAAAGTCCTTAGGTGTAGGCTATTAGTTGTCGGTTTTGCCAAGGTCTTCTTAATACCCCTGTCTTTCACAACCGCCAAGTACTTCTTAATACTGGTTTGTCAGTCCTTCTTAATGATGTCCCGTCAACACTTGGCCTCCTCCTTCGTTTCCCTCCCGAAGTCGTAGCAGTTCTCCTCCCGCAAGATTTTTATCCATCTCTGCTCTCAGAGCTCCAACCATACTCACCAAATCTTTCACTAATCCTTCCATTATTGCAATAATAATGTAGTTAGAATCGGATCTAATCGTCTTACGGCGACCAAAACTAAACTGCATAATCTAAATGGGCCTAACCAGAGCAAGATATAGCTTAAGAACCACACCAGGTGTCTTGTTACTAACGCTTCGATTAATAAATCCCAGTGTCCTATTCGCCTTATTACGAACATTCATGCATTGATCCTTTTGTTTTAAATTCTTACTAATCATAACTCCCAGATCCCTTTCGCAATCCGACTTCGCAATCTCAACACCATCTAGCTCGTATCTTGTAACTCTATCATCATTACCTAGCCTCAGAACTTTACATTTATCAGCATTAAACTGCATTTGCCAATCCTTTGACCATTTCAAAACCCTATCTAGATCAACTTGAAGTGATAGTGAGTCCTCCTCCGAATTAATTTCCCTACCGATTTTCGTATCATCGGCAAATTTGCAAATGTTGCTACTCAAACCTGAATCTAAATCATTTATATATATTATAAACAACAGAGGTCCCAGGACAGAGCCCTGAGGTACTCCACTAACAACATTATCCCACTCTGACTTAACCCCATTTATACTAACTCTCTGTTTCCTTTGGAATAGCCATGCCCTAATCCAAGTTAATATAGCACCCCCAATACCATGAGCTTCTATTTTTTTAATTAGTCTTTCATGTGGCACTGTATCAAAAGCTTTGCTAAAGTCAAGGTACACAACATCACAATCCTTACCACTATCAACTGCCTCAACTATGCTGGAATAAAAAGTTAGCAAATTTGTTAAACATGAACGGCCATTTGTAAAACCATGTTGCGACTCATTTATTAATTTATGTTTTTCAAGATGGAGACGAATTGTATTTGCAATTATTGATTCAAGTAACTTTCCCACAATAGACGTTAGGCTAATTGGCCGATAGTTTGACGCAAGTGATCTATCTCCTTTCTTAAAAATTGGTACCACATTAGCTACCTTCCATGACTCTGGCACTCTGCCTGACTCTATTGATTTATTAAATATGGTAGACAGTGGCTCGGAAAGCTCCTCTTTGCATTCTTTAAGCACCCTGGCAAACACTTCATCCGGCCCTGGGGATTTGTTTGGTTTTAGTTTTTCTAATTGTTTAATTACATCCTCCCTGGTAACTGCTAAACTAGTCAACCTGTCCTCATCCCCACCCACATAGACTTGTTCGGCTGAAGGCATATTGTTAAGTTCTTCTTTAGTAAATACAGATATAAAATATTTGTTAAAAATACTACTCATCTCCTTGTCATTATCCGTTATTTGACCTGTCTCAGATTTTAATGGACCTATCCTTTCCCTAGTCTTAGTTCGATATAACTGAAAAAACCCTTTAGGATTTGACTTTGCTTGCTCTGCTATGCGAACTTCATAGTTTCTTTTTGCTTTCCTAATCTCTTTTTTAACATTTCTAACCAGTTGTATGAATTCCTGTTCTAACCTGACTTCCCCATTCTTAATCCTTTTGTACCAAGCTCTCTTTTTACCTATAAGGTTCTTTAAATTATTTGTTATCCACTTTGGGTCATTAGTATTCGATCTATTCAATTTGTATGGTATACTACGTTCCTGTGCTTTGTTTAGAATATTCTTAAATAAGTTATATATTAAATCCACATCGAAATCCCCTTTTACGTCACCTATCGCTGGGTTCATGTCTCGCTCTAAGACCGGCCCACACCCCATACCCAAGACTTTCCAATCTATTTGACCCAAAAAATTTCTTAGGCTATTAAAATCAGCTTTTCGAAAATCTGGCACTTTAACAGAATTTTCTCCTACAGGTCTATTCCATTCTATGCTAAATCTGATTTCTTTGTGATCACTGTTCCCTAGCTCACTCCCTATTTCGATGTCATTAATTTGTGTTTCCCTGTTAGTTAACACTAAATCTAAAATATTATTTTCCCGCGTTGGTTCCTTAATGTGTTGCGTAAGAAAGCAATCGTCAATTAATTCTAGAAAATCTTCTGCTTCACTATTCCCTGTTTTGTTCACCCAGTTTATTCCACTAAAATTAAAGTCACCCATGACATAAATACTGTTAGATCTAGATGCTCTAGATATTTCATTCCATAGATGCTTTGCTTCCATTCTGTCTAAATTTGGTGGCCTATATATAACTCCTATTATAATATTATTTGCTTTTTCGTTTAATTCTATCCAAATAGTTTCTGTGTGTGGCTCAGTTTTGATTCCCTCTTTGAGACTACATTTCAAATTGTCCCTAACATATATGGCTACTCCCCCTCCTCGTCTAATATATCTATCTGTGTGAAATAGTTTAAATCCATTTATCTGATATTCAGCTAATAGTTCTCTATTTTCTACGTTCATCCACTTTTCGGTAAGTGCAATAATATCTATTTTTTCTGTGCAGACAAGAGCATTTAATTCATTAATTTTATTTCTTAGACTTCTACTGTTAGTGTAATATATCCTAAGTGAATTGTTATTTTGAGGCCCTTCTCTTTCCCTGATCATTTTGCCAATTCCTTTCTCCCACAAACACATACTTTTATTACCTCCTTCCTCTAAATCAATTCCCATAAATCTATCTACTAACAGTTTAAACCCAAACAAACACCTCTAACCACTTCTTCCAACGAGTTCGCAACAGCAACAACCCCAGCTCTCGATAGATGCACCCCATCACGAGCATACTTTTCATTTCTTCCACAGAAGTGTTCCCAGTTGTCTATGAAAGATATTGCATTTGATTTGCAATATCTTTCCAGCCGGCAATTGACACCAATTGCCCTCGACATCCATTCATTTCCCACTCCCTTTCTTGGAAGAATGCCACATATGATCGGGATTCCTCCCTTGCTCCTAACTAATTCAATGGCTGTCCTTAATCTCTGTATTAGTTCCTCACTCCTAACTCGACCAACATCATTACCCCCACACTAATACAAATAATGGGTTTGTTCCCATTTCCAGTCATAATATCATTCATGTTTCCAACAATATCACCAATTCCAGCTCCCGGATAGCAAACCCTTAATCTGTTCCCCCTATCTCTGGCACAAAACGTTCTGTCTAAATACCTCACCTGGGAATCTCCCACAACTAATGTTTGCTTAGGTACTTCCTTTACTTTCTGAGGGGCCTGCGCTTCCTTTCTCTTCGTTGCTTTCCCTTTTGCGCGATCCACAGTCTCTCCACAGCACTCGTCCTCCAAAACGTCAAATGAATTTGAAGTTGCTATGGCGTTTGAAGGCGGCTTTATCAAAGTCTTCTTAAGGCCCCTGTCTTTCGCAACTCTCCAAGACGAGGTCCCTTTACTGCTGGTCTCCTCCTTCGTTACTTCTCGTTGTTTTTTAAGCTGACGCACCTCCTCCCGCAGAGAGTCCAACTCTGTCCTCAGGGCTCCCACTAGAGTCACCAGGTCCTTCACTACAACTTCCATATTGCTAAGACCCCTGTCTTTCACAACTTGCCAAGACGAGGACTTCTTAATACTGGTTTCGTCAGTCCTTCTTAATGAGGTCCCGTCAACACTGGCCTCCTCCTTCGTTTCCTCCCGAAGTCGTAGCCGTCGTACCTCCTCCCGCAGGGAATCCATCCCTGCTCTCAGAGCTCCAACCAGACTCACCAAATCTTTTACTAATCCTTCCATTATTGCAATAATATTTACTAATCCTTCCATTATTGCAATAATATTCTAAATGGACTGCATAATCTAAATGGGCCTAACCAGAGCAAGATATAGCTTAAGAACCACACCAGGTGTCTTGTTACTAATGCTTCGATTAATAAATCCCAGTGTCCTATTCGCCTTATTACGAACATTCATGCATTGATCCTTTTGTTTTAAATTCTTACTAATCATAACTCCCAGATCCCTTTCGCAATCCGACTTCGCAATCTCAACACCATCTAGCTCGTATCTTGTAACTCTAACATCATTACCTAGCCTCAGAACTTTACATTTATCAGCATTAAACTGCATTTGCCAATCCTTTGGCCATTTCAAAACCCTATCTAGATCAACTTGAAGTGATAGTGAGTCCTCCTCCGAATTAATTTCCCTACCGATTTTCGTATCATTGGCAAATTTGCAAATGTTGCTACTCAAACCTGAATCTAAATCATTTATATATATTATAAACAACAGAGGACCCAGGACAGAGCCCTGAGGTACTCCACTAAGAACATTATCCCACACTGACTTAACCCCATTTATACTAACTCTCTGTTTCCTTTGGAATAGCCATGCCCTAATCCAACTTAATCCCAATATCATGAGCTTCTATTTTTTTAATTAGTCTTTCATGTGGCACTGTATCAAAAGCTTTGCTAAAGTCAAGGTACACAACATCACAATCCTTACCACTATCAACTGCCTCAACTATGCTGGAATAAAAAGTTAGCAAATTTGTTAAACATGAACGGCAATTTGTAAGACCATGTTGCGACTCATTTATTAATTTATGTTTTTCAAGATGGAGACGAATTGTATTTGCAATTATTGATTCAAGTAACTTTCCCACAATAGACGTTAGGCTAATTGGCCGATAGTTTGACGTAAGTGATCTATCTCCTTTCTTAAAAATTGGTACCACATTAGCTACCTTCCATGACTCTGGCACTCTGCCTGACTCTATTGATTTATTAAATATGGTAGACAGTGGCTCGGAAAGCTCCTCTTTGCATTCTTTAAGCACCCTGGCAAACACTTCATCCGGCCCTGGGGATTTGTTTGGTTTTAGTTTTTCTAATTGTTTAGTTACATCCTCCCTGGTAACTGCTTAACAAGTCAATCTGTCCTTATCCCCTCCCACATAGACTTGTTTGGCTAAAGGCATATTGTTAAGTTCTTCTTTAGTAAATACAGATATAAAATATTTGTTAAAAATGCTACTCATCTCCTTGTCATTATCCGTTATTTGACCTGTCTCAGATTTTAATGGACCTATCCTTTCCCTAGTCTTAGTTCGATATAACTGAAAAAACCCTTTAGGATTTACTTTGCTTGCTCTGCTAAGCGAACTTCATAGTTTCTTTTTGCTTTCCTAATCTCTTTTTTAACATTTCTAACCAGTTGTATGAATTCCTGTTCTAAACTGACTTCCCCATTCTTAATCCTTTTGTACCAAGCTCTCTTTTTTCCTATAAGGTTCTTTAAATTATTTGTTATCCACTTTGGGTCATTAGTATTCGATCTATTCAGTTTGTATGGTATACTACGTTCCTGTGCTTTGTTTAGAATATTCTTATTAAGTTATATATTAAATCCACATCGAAATTCCCTTTTACGTCACCTATCGCTGGGTTCATGTCTCGCTCCAAGACCGGCCCACACCCCATACCCAAGACTTTCCAATCTATTTGACCCAAAAAATTTCTTAGGCTATTAAAATCAGCTTTTCGAAAATCTGGCACTTTAACAGAATTTTCTCCTACAGGTCTATTCCATTCTATGCTAAATCTGATTACTTTGTGTTGTGTTTCCCTGTTAGTTAACACTAAATCTAAAATATTATTTTCCCGCGTTGGTTCCTTAATGTGTTGCGTAAGAAAGCAATCGTCAATTAATTCTAGAAAATCTTCTGCTTCACTATTCCCTGTTTTGTTCACCCAGTTTATTCCACTAAAATTAAAGTCACCCATGACATAAATACTGTTAGTTCTAGATGCTCTAGATATTTCATCCCATAGATGCTTTGCTTCCATTCTGTCTAAATTTGGTGGCCTATATATAACTCCTATTATAATATTATTTGCTTTTTCGTTTAATTCTATCCAAATAGTTTCTCTGTGTGGCTCAGTTTTGATTCCCTCTTTGAGACTACATTTCAAATTGTCCCTAACATATATGGCTACTCCCCCTCCTCGTCTAATATATCTATCTGTGTGAAATAGTTTAAATCCATTTATTTGATATTAAGCTAATAGTTCTCTATTTTCTACATTCATCCACGTTTCGGTAAGTGCAATAATATCTATTTTTTCTGTGCAGACAAGAGCGTTTAATTCGTTAATTTTATTTCTTAGACTTCTACTGTTTGTGTAATATATCCTAAGTGAACTGTTATTTTGAGGACCTTTTCTTTCCTGATCATTTTGCCAATTCTTTTCTCCCACGAACACATACTTTTATTACCTCCTTCCTCCAATTCATTTCCCATACCACTATCTACTAACAGTTTAAACCCAAACAAACACCTCTAACCACTGGTTCCAACGAGTTCGCAACAGCAACAACCCCAGCCCTGGATAGATGCACCCCATCACGAGCATACATTTCATTTCTTCCATAGAAGTGTTCCCAATTGTCTATGAAAGATATTGCATTTGATTTGCAATATCTTTCCAGCCGGCAATTGACACCAAGTGCCCTCGACATCCATTCATTTCCCACTCCCTTTCTTGGAAGAATGCCACATATGAACGGGATTCCTCCCTTGCTCCTAACTAATTCAATGGCTGTCCTGAATCTCTGTATTAGTTCCTCACTCCTAACTCGCCCAACATCATTACCCCCTGCACTAATACAAATAATGGGTTTGTTCCCATTTCCCGTCATAATATCATTCATGTTTCCAACAATATCACCAATTCCAGCTCCCGGATAGCAAACCCTTAATCTGTTCCCCCTATCTCTGGCACAAAACGTTCTGTCTAAATACCTCACCTGTGAATCTCCCACAACCAAAATTCGCTTCGGTACCTCCTTAACTTTCTGAGCAGCCTGAGGGGCCTGCGCTCCGCCACTCCTCGCTGGTTTGAAAATTGCGGCTGAAAATTTACCATAAATAAGTTTTCATCATAAAAATAATCGGTTTGCACCACGGTTTTGCCACAATTATGTAGTATTTTTACAAATATATCACTATTTTACGATTTATCCGATTTTTTCCCTTATAAGCTCTCTTAACCCTTACACTGCTCAGGGGTCCTGGTGACATTTACACCCCTGTGCGCAAGAAAAAAAAAATCAAAATTTTTTTTTCGCCTTCTAAACATGTTAATTTGTGTCCCCTGAGCACGGAAAAAATAAAAAAAAAATCGTAGGTGACATATTTTGGGCGCAATTGACCGAGGAAGTCTGGCAAAAAGTGGACATTGACAGAGCGGTCATCAGACCCAGTCAGCGTCACCCGCGCTGACAGATGGGAGTTGCCACAAAGATATTATTACCTAATTGTTTCAATGTCTCCGATTGATTTTTTCTTAGTTTTTTTGCAGTAATATTATTCAATAGTGTGTATTGTAATATATTTATATAATAAAAGTGGTGAATAATCGCTATACTCAAAAGTATGATGTGCATATTAGTGATTCAATTATTATGTTTATAAAACAATAAACATATTGTTTTGCTGCTATTACACTCTATACACAGGTTATATATAAGTATTGGCATGTTTTGGTCACCATAACGAACCACTAAGTTGGTATTGAGAGTCGAAAAGCAACGAGAAGTGACCGCCACACACCAGCCAGCCACTCGCTGCCACTCCCTCAACACATGCACTAAACTTTCTTCCCCAATAATACCATTTGTGGTGTTATTACACTATATACAGACGTTATATATAAGTATGTATATATTTTGTTCACCACAACTGTACAGCTAAGCTGATATAGTTAGTTCAGGCACTAAGAGTCGTCGCTATACACAGATGGCGGCTGGCGGCTACCTCACTCTTTCAAGGTCATACGCACTAAACTTTCTCCCCCAACAATACTGATTGCAGTGTTATTACCCTATATACACATATTATATATAAATATCTACATGTTTTATGCACCGTAACTGTACACCTAAGCTTGTAGTGCGCCCAAAAAGCATAGTGGCCACTCTCTAAACAGCTAGACAAATCGTGCAGACGACGTATGGCTCCTCCCAGCATAATCCTTTTGCTGTTATTACACTAATACACACATTATATATAAGTATCTTCATTTGTGTTCACCATAGAGAACCACTGACCTGGTATGGTGAATGCAAACAATAACAGGTGGCCACACAGTCAGTAAACGATGCTGTCTCCCTCCGTCTCTCAGCATCACTCCTCCCACAGCACTAATTATTACAACAATCCTGCTATTATCAAAACCCTGGTTATTTATATCACAGTCATTGGTCATCTGTAATATTGTCATCGCTAAATAATAACAATTATATATTTATTTTGACATTTTTCGGCGATGCTGTGGTCACAAGCTGAACAGCAATGCTGTTCGCTCATGCTGCGTGCGCCGGCCTTGGTTGCTCCAACAGTACTGTGCCTCTCACACCTGAGAATATTGCCCACGATTTTTTTTTAAATGGCATCTGTTTACAAGAGCCCTGAGGAAGCTATTGTGAACCCCGTGTAGCCGCGGACCATTTGAATCAGGCCTGGCACCCTATGGCGTATATATAGGCCATGCGCACCATGGGACATGTTACTCAGGGCGTATATATACGCCCTGCGCACCTTGGGACATGTTACTCAGGGCGTATATATACGCCCTGCGCACCTTGGGACATGTTACTCAGGGCGTATATATACGCCCTGCGCACCTTGGGACATGTTACTCAGGGCGTATATATACGCCCTGCGCACCTTGGGACATGTTACTCAGGGCGTATATATACGCCCTGCGCACCTTGGGACATGTTACTCAGGGCGTATATATACGCCCTGCGCACCTTGGGACATGTTACTCAGGGCGTATATATACGCCCTGCGCACCTTGGGACATGTTACTCAGGGCGTATATATACGCCCTGCGCACCTTGGGACATGTTACTCAGGGCGTATATATACGCCCTGCGCACCTTGGGACATGTTACTCAGGGCGTATATATACGCCCTGCGCAGTTTAAGGGTTAAACCAACAAACACTGCAACACAAAAATCATTTCCCGGTATAATAAGCTGAAAGCATTTCAAAACTCTAATGAACAATAATAAATTTCTTATGTTCAGCATATATTGTATATTTCTTACGAAGAACACACCAACTGCTAACAAATAAATTTTAATAGCATTTCAATCTGGGCAAACAATCCATGCTAACGTTGAGCAGCATATCATTCTGGACAAACAATCCATGCTAACTTTGAGCCGCATATCATAATGGACTAAGAATCCATGCTAACTTTGAGCAGCATGTCATACTGGATAAAGAATCATCTAACTTTGAGCAGCATATCATACTAGACAAACAATCCCAACTGACTTTGAGCAGCATTCCTCAGTGATAAAACCATCCCTGTTGACTTTGAACAGCATAACATACCAGACAAACAATTCATGCTTATTTCGAGCAGCGTTTCATACGGCACAAACAATTCCTTCTAACTTTAAGAAGCTTATCATAATGGACAATCAATCCCTGGACATACTGTTAACTTTGAACACCACATCATACTGAGATCTGGAAAGGCGTTTCCAGAGATGGATGGAGGATGCCAGGGTTGGATCTTATGAGTGAAGATATCGAAGTGGAGATAGCGTGGCTGTATAGTGAAACTCTGAGCTCTGCTCATGAAGATGAAGGCGTGGAGAGGCCAGAAGTGATGATGACCATGCCAGAGAGAACTAATGTGGACAAAGTGGACCTGAGCAGAGCCCAGCCTGATGAATTCGTGAGTCGGAAAGTGGAGATAACTGTGCTGAACGGAGGTGAAGGAGAATGTGGACAGACTGAGAACGAGATTAGAGTGACAAGTTGTCGACAGGAAAAGAAGTGTAGGGATGATGTAGTTGAGCTGTGTGAGATGTCAGAAGTTGACACATTTCATGGGAAGCGTGAAGAAGAGATATGAAGAGGAGTGATAACCAAGAAGAGGAAGTGAGAAGAGTTAGTATGTGTGGAGAGATGCTTACTAGCACTCTAGGAGAGAGAGAGCGTGTCATGTAAGGTCGATTGCTGTTGAGTGTAGTACAGTACTTGAAGAAGCCTTGAGGGAACGAGGAAGAGTTGAAGGAGCAGAATTGGAGTTGTGTGGTAGAGTGAAACGGGAGAAGAGGAAGATGATAATGCAAGCATGGAGGAGAAGAAGAAAGCCGAAGGTTTGAAGGAAGTGGAAGAGGATAAAGTTTCAGATTAGTGAGGAGACGAAAGAAGGGATCGTCGGTGAAGACGAGAGAGTGAAGCATGATGACAAGAGAGTGGAGTATGCTGATGAGAGACCGAAGTGTGATGGCAACAGATTGAAGCTTGAGGAGGATGAACCGAAGTATGAGGAAGACAAAGGAGGTACAGACAATAGATGTCTAACTCTAGACGCGTGGAATGCAAGAAGAAGAAACGGTGGAGGGCAACAGTAAGTAGAGAGCGTAAGTAGAGTAAGTAGATGGAACGAAGGTGTCCGGCACGGACAGCCTAGCCGTGGTACAATAGAAGTTGGGTCACTTAGAAGAAGACCATGTTTCCAACGAGGGATGAACCAGGTGTTGCAAGGTGCAACGGATTGTGCAGTAGACGTCGATGATATTGTGGTATTTGCAGACTCCCGGAGGGAGCATGTAAGCAGACTAACCAGCCGAACAAACCAGTTTCCAAAATGACAATTAACTTGGCGAAAAGTGAGTTCGGGAGAGTCCGTCTGGAGTACCTAGGATATATAGTAGGGCAAAGTGAGGTTGCTCCAGTGAGAACGAAAGTGGAAGCCATCGATAATTTCCTGGTACCCAAAGGAAAAAAGAAGTTGTTAAGTGTTATGATCCCAGGCAGCCGGAAAACGAGTCTTCCCTTTGAGAATTATTCTATCAAGCCTGACCTGACTAGAAGGTCTAGGAAATATAGAGGTGAAGACACAGATGTAAAATAGTTGGTTGGATTTGACAAACAATTTGAGATTATGGGCAGTGAATAAGAAATTAGATAAGAGACTGGTTATGAGATGTGGATAATTCGCTGGAGGCGTGAGGCTCGCTTCTGGAGGGCTTTGACCTCACTTGAGTACCAGACATCGCGAGGGGAAGCTGCGCTCCGTGTGAGCTCCTGTCAGAAAGGAACCCTAGTGATATATCTCCAAGAGAAAGGAAGTGTGCAGACGTTCCAGCTGTGGAATCGAGCTGGGAGCGTTGTGGTCTCAAGTCCTGGACGACGAGGAGAGTTTATTAAGCCGCCCAGAGACATTATCATGGGCCGTGGGAGCGCTCTGATCAGACGCCGTCAGAGGGATAGCGCCCTCGACTAGACAATCTGTGGTTTGTCTTTGGGGAAGAAGTTGCTGAGAACTTCGAGGCCAGCACAGAGAGAGTAGTTGATGAGACTCCAAGGTAGTGGAAGAGTAGGACCTCGAGCTGTGAGGAGAAGCAGTGAAGAGGAGTGTCACGTGCTTCTGTAATACCAGTGGCGAAACTTCAGTTCTGTTCGAGGAAACGTCATGGTGTAGCAGCGAGGAGACCTGTGGAGGACCCTAGTAGAATAGAATTGGTGGAGCACCATAGTTGCTCAAGGAAAACTTCACGATGTAGCAGCCTGGAGGAGCTGCGGAGGATCCTGGTAGATAAACCTGGAAGAACCTGAAGAGATCAGGGTAGTGAACTTCCATATGTGGAAGGGAAGTTCTGGTTGATTACTTGTAGGGAGTTGGTAGAGTGTTTGGTTGTCATTAGCGTGCAAGACGCAGTGAAAGGTGAGTGATTGTTTGCCCTTTTTGTGCCAAGGAGTACTTATACTGAAGTGTAGAGTTACAGTCGTAGGCTGGATTACCTACAGAGACATACATATGTGTTCTAGGACTGATAGGGGGATCGATTCATCATTGTTGTATATCAAGGAACATTTATACTGATATTTATGTTATTGCATTCATACGCTGGTTTTCCTTGTATATGTTTATAGATAAATATTCTCTTGCTGATAGTGCAACATTGTGTTATAAGACTTGACATACTTGAGGAGGTTGATAGTATTAGGTGGTGAATCAGGAGATAGGATACCACTTGATAAGCTGATGATAGAGTTCTGATGGTGTTGGAGTGCAACCTGACTGAAATAGTATAGAGTGTAGGATTCATTATTATTATTATATGTGTGTATGTATTGTGTGAGTGCTTCGTCCAGTAAATGTATTCAAATTTGCTGGTGTTTGCCCTTGTCCCAGTGAGGCTTCCCAGGAAGTAGGAAAGAAGTGGAGAGAGAGAGAAAGAACCTAGAACTACTGCTGTGGACAGGGTAGAAAGTAATACTAATAAGTCAAAGAGGATTGAGGAGATCATATCACTTAAGGAGAGAGTGGGGAGTCCCAGCGGCTCGAGTGGGTGTGTGCACAGGACAACGAGGCTAAGTATTGGAGCCGCATCCCCTAAATGTGTGGCGTTGAGCCCCTCTCCAAGAGCCAGAAGCGCCCAGGGTGATCTCCTGGTAAAGTATAAGCACTCTACCGAGTTTTGGGTTAGGTTGTCCATAGAGAAGGATCAACGACACAACTCCAACCCACAACATAATATAAGATACTTAGGTATGATCGGGTATTACAGGAAGTTCTGTAAGAATTTTCCACCGTAGCCTAACTATGACAAGTTTGTTATCGAAGAATTAGAAATGGGAATGGAACGGAATAACGCAAGAGGCGTTTGAAAAAACCAAGAAATTGTTGACTGAGGCACCTGTGTTTGTATCTCCAGATTTTGGAGCACCGTTTGCTTTGTTCGTTGATGCAAGTGATGTAGGGGCCGGGGCAGTATTGACACAAGAAAAGGGTGAAATTTATCGCCCCGTATCTTTCTTCTCGAAGAAGTTTGTGAAACATCGGAGATCGTACACTGCGGTAGAGAAGGAGATCTTAGCATTGGTCCTGGCATTAAAACATTTTTAAGTATACGTTAGTGGGGGAGGTTACCCAGTTACTGTGTATACAGACCATAATCCCATGATGTTCCTGAGCAAGATGAAGCATGCAAACCAGAGGCTACCCAGGGGGTTTCTGTGGCTTCAAGGATATAATCTGGAAATAAGGCATATAAGAGGTCGAAATAATGTGGTGGCTGATACTTTGTCACGAGCCTAGCCACTGAGAATAACTCTCAAAAATAAAAGGAGGGGAGTGTTATGACCCCAGGGAGCCTGAAGGACGAGTCTACCCCAATGAGAGTTATTCAGCAATCTGAACCTGATTGAGAGGTCAGAGGAAATATAAATACAAATTAAATACTAGCTGCACCCGGCCACGCGTTGCTGTGACTAAGCAACGCAACAGCAACATTCCCCTTGTCCCCCAGTCTCCCCACCATTCCGACTACCTCCGTCCCCTCGTCCTCCCAACCATTCCCCACTCCCCCGTCCCCTCGTTCTCCCAACCATTCCCCTCTCCCCCATTCCCTCGTCCTCCCTACCCTGCTTTCCCAGTCCCTGGTCTTCTTACAGCCCCAAGCAGGCCCAGGCGAGACCTAAGCCCTCCATCCCCCACTCCTGCTCCCCCCCAAACCCCTGTCAACTACACCGCAGGAGGGCGTGCCCTCTCCCCAAGCAATCTCTGCCCCCTCACCCCCAGGACTTCTTCCTGCCCCAAGTAGGCCTGAGGAAGACCTAAGCCCTCCATCCCCTACTCCACCTCCCCCTGAACCCCTTGTAACGGGGGGTGGGGGGGAAATAGCTCTATCTTGTCCATTATTCCACCCCCCAGTTAACTAACGAGGCCGGGGGAAACAGCTCTCTCTAGTCCGTTATCCCGTCCCCAGTTAGCTAACTATTCTAGAGCACCTCCAGAGTTCCTAAGGCAGCCTCTCTCGTACAACACCTTGTAAACCTAGGTATTTGACTACCTAGGTGCTAAGACTACAAGGCGCCGTCACTTGATCAGTTACCCGAAACTCTAGAGAGAACTCTAGAATACAGAATCATTGCCACAAACGTATAAGAGAAAACGAAAGGGAAGAAATGAAATGTGAAGTAATTAGTGAGGGTTTGGGGTGAGAGGCAGAGAGGTGGGAGGGGCGAGGAGGGTCATTAGTTGAAAGTGAGAGTTTAGAGAAGGGTGGAGGGAGAGGTGTAGATAGGTAGAAGTAGAAGAGTAGATAGTAGAAGACGAGTAGATAGTAGAAGAAGAAATGCTGCCACCATCCATTCATGATCATTACATACAAGACAAGGAATGGAACTTGCCTGTATCACAAAATTCTCAAAAGATGTTATCATGAGTTCATTATTAGTATGGTCCCATCTTTATCATGTACTCATTCTAAACCATGAAACCAGTAACTACAGAGGCTTTCTCACCTCAACTCAAAATCTCTAGGGAACAAAGTTAAACACAATTTAAATAATAAATTCATAATTATATTTCACATGAAGTATCATAATTTAGCAATTCAATTAAAATGTTCCAGTTTAATATGCAAAGTGAGTCATCATCCAAGAATTCGAGAACCCTACAACTTGACTGCCCCTGATCATCACACAACATATGTAAACACGACCAAGTCACCTTAATGTTCACTCACCGAGGACTGAGTCTAAGTTGAATAGAGAGGGGGGGGGGGTCTGTAGCTTGACAGAGACTGTCTCGCCCCTGCCGGCCGACAGCCTCCCGTCTGCACTGCTCTCCTGACTGCCGTTCTGTCTGTTCTGTCTGTTAATGCTCTATGCTGGATAGCTCTCCGAGTTTATATTGGGGAACCTAGTAGCTAACTCCGCCCACAAGTAGATAGCCTCCGGCACTACCAAGCCACTCCTTAAACGTCGGCATGTTTGAAGGCTACCCGGCTCCAATTAAGGGCTTAGCGGAAGCAAGGTGAAATTCTCATGATCTGACCTCAGGTCACTTGGGGTCGTTAACGGTTAGAGGTGTGAGATCTCAGGCAGACAACTGGCGCCTCTCCGATCCTTGTCTGTGACTCGTGTACTCTATATATATTTTAAATAAACTAACCCAAACACTTTTACAGTGTTACACCCTGCAACTACCTTACAGGAGGATGAGCCTGCCCAAGTAGCAATGACCCTGGAATAACTTCCTACACTTGTGGGAGTGAGGGTGAAATTGGATATAAGAAAGTGAGCTTCAAGGTAATGTACTCAAACATTAATGGGATTACCAATATAGCAAGTGAACTGGCAGAAAGGGTTCAAGAAGAAAACCCTGATGTAATAAGACTCACGGAAACAAAATTGTCAGGAGTCATAACAGATGCTGTGTTTCCAAAGGACTACTATATAGTAAGGAAAGAGAGGGAAGGGAGAGGAGGTGGAGGAGTGGCCCTGCTGATAAGGAAGGACTGGAGTTTTGACGAGATGGAAATTCCGGACTGTGACGGGTTCAGAGATTACATAACATGAACTACAACAATGGGTGGACCTAAGATAATAGTGGCAGTCATTTACAACCTTCCCCAAAGTGACAGAAGACCTAGACAGGAGTTTGATAGGAACAACATGACAACCATTAATATAATAGAGAGAGCAGCTTCAGTTGCCTGCAGGAATGGCTCAAGACTCTTAATCATGGGTGATTTCAACCATGGAAAGGTAGACTGGGAGAATGGGGACCCACTTTTTTTTTTTTTTTAGATGCAAGCATGCGAGTTAAAGACAATAAATACAATAAAACAACAAAGAAAATAGTACAAAACAATATAAAAAACTACTGGCCAGAAGGACCGACAGCATAGGACAACAATTGCAAAATCGGAGAAACGCATGAGAAACACAGCATACAACAACGCATGAGAAACACAGCATACAACAACGCATGAGAAACACAGCATACAACAACGCATGAGAAACACAGCATACAACAACGCATGAGAAACACAGCATACAACAACGCATGAGAAACACAGCATACAACAACGCATGAGAAACACAGCATACAACAACGCATGAGAAACACAGCATACAACAACGCATGAGAAACACAGCATACAACAACGCATGAGAAACACAGCATACAACAACGCATGAGAAACACAGCATACAACAACGCATGAGAAACACAGCATACAACAACGCATGAGAAACACAGCATACAACAACGCATGAGAAACACAGCATACAACAACGCATGAGAAACACAGCATACAACAACGCATGAGAAACACAGCATACAACAACGCATGAGAAACACAGCATACAACAACGCATGAGAAACACAGCATACAACAACGCATGAGAAACACAGCATACAACAACGCATGAGAAACACAGCATACAACAACGCATGAGAAACACAGCATACAACAACGCATGAGAAACACAGCATACAACAACGCATGAGAAACACAGCATACAACAACGCATGAGAAACACAGCATACAACAACGCATGAGAAACACAGCATACAACAACGCATGAGAAACACAGCATACAACAACGCATGAGAAACACAGCATACAACAACGCATGAGAAACACAGCATACAACAACGCATGAGAAACACAGCATACAACAACGCATGAGAAACACAGCATACAACAACGCATGAGAAACACAGCATACAACAACGCATGAGAAACACAGCATACAACAACGCATGAGAAACACAGCATACAACAACGCATGAGAAACACAGCATACAACAACGCATGAGAAACACAGCATACAACAACGCATGAGAAACACAGCATACAACAACGCATGAGAAACACAGCATACAACAACGCATGAGAAACACAGCATACAACAACGCATGAGAAACACAGCATACAACAACGCATGAGAAACACAGCATACAACAACGCATGAGAAACACAGCATACAACAACGCATGAGAAACACAGCATACAACAACGCATGAGAAACACAGCATACAACAACGCATGAGAAACACAGCATACAACAACGCATGAGAAACACAGCATACAGCAACGCATGAGAAACACAGCATACAACAACGCATGAGAAACACAGCATACAACAACGCATGAGAAACACAGCATACAACAACGCATGAGAAACACAGCATACAGCAACGCATGAGAAACACAGCATACAACAACGCATGAGAAACACAGCATACAACAACGCATGAGAAACACAGCATACAACAACGCATGAGAAACACAGCATACAACAACGCATGAGAAACACAGCATACAACAACGCATGAGAAACACAGCATACAACAACGCATGAGAAACACAGCATTCAAGACAAAAAACATTAACAATTACAAATCGTAGCAAACATATGAAAACAAGCAAACAGAAACACCGGCTGGAAGGACCGAGAACAAAACACATAAAACATCACAAAAGAAAAAGCACAACATACAACAAGCACAAAGAGAAACAAAAAGAAAACATAAAACAAATACAAGTAAACAACATAGAAAATAGTACAGACCCAAACAAAAAACTACCAGCCAGAAGGGCCGACAGCACAATACATCAATTTTCAAGACAAAAAAATATGAAACAAGTACAAAATTTAACAAACACAGGAAAACAATTACACATAAACATAACTTTAAATAGTACACAAGAAACATCACACATACAATAAGAATAAATAAAAACAAAAACAAAACAAGCACAACACGAAACGCATAAAGAGAACACACATGCCAAAATAAAACTACATGAATAAGAACACACACACCAAACTACCTGCCTCCCAACCAACCAAGGGCTAGGCACGGGCACAGATTGCCACAGGGTAAAGGGGCACTCAGAACTACAGGAAACAAAGAAATATGAAATTAGCGGGCATGCTTTCCCGGATACATAGCCCGGGGGAACCGTACATTGAACGCTTCCCAGCGCAACCACCCCCCAAGGGTCGTCTACACCCACTGGGGGACGCCATTTTATCCAGAATCCTGGCAACAAACACCCTCAAACTGGGGACCCAGATGGAATCACGTCTGGTGCGAGTAACTGCCACTCTCCCCCAGACCACGGGAACCTCCCCATCACAAGAGTCCTCCGCCTTTTCATACAGCGGTAACTTGGCAATTGCCGACCAGTGACCCGGCGGCATCACAGACTCCGGCACCACGGTCCCCAGGTCCCCAACGCACATCCGCACATCAGCGAACCAGACAGAGGGCACCACCACAGGGGTACCGGTGGCCATGGGCACACCAGCAGACGACTGCAGGGAACCTGGGTGGCACGCATCCCTCCGCAAAGTTACTACCAGACCACGCCCAGCACCAGCATCCACACCACCTCCGTCAGCGGAAACCACCACACCCCACTGCAGAGAGGGCCCCCGGCGGAGAAGGAACAGAAGGCACAGAAGGCATCCCCGAGACACGGACACCAGCACCAGCAGGCATGTGGACCTCCGCCATCACCAATCGGGGAGACAACGACGCACCCGGATCCACACTGGCAACACTCGAAGATCCACAGTCACAGAAGTCCACAACGTCAGCCCATGTAGAAGAAGAGCGCCGGGAATGCTTAGGCTCTGGCCGGACATCATCAGACCCGGAGGCTGACTCATCGACTCGCGCAACACTAGCCAGGCAAACGATGGACGTCGCAGCACGGCAGCATCCTCAACCACATGGGGCACCAGGCCAGGCACAGGAAGAAGCGTCGGATCCACCCCAGCACCCAGCACAGCCAGAACGGACGGCGAGGGTACAGGGACCGGGACAGACGCAGCAGAGGAAGAACCAAAGGACGAGGGGTCCGAGCAGACGGCAGTCGGAAGAGACCCAGGGACACCAGCTGGAGCAGGCCGATCACCAGGTGAGGACACAACCTCTAGAGGAGAGGCGACAACAACAAGGGGCACAACAGGCGGGGCAACAGCTGACACAGGGGGCACATCCACGGCCGAAGAGACGTCCACTTCCACCGAATCTTCCCCCACAGGAAGCGGCGGAAAATCCTCCTCACTGCAGAGACTCACTGGCGCAACGGCAGGCGCAGAACAGTCAGCAGCCTGATGGCCCAAAAGGCCACAACGGTTACACGTATGTGGCTGGCGGGCATAAAACACCCGAACGTTGTAACCCATAAGGCGCACAGAGGACGGAATATCTTCCCTGAGTCTCATGCCCAGGGTGCGAATGTAAGTCTTCACACCCTTAAGTGGACTGGAAGAGACCACGTTCACTCGCACACTAACCACTGCGCCAAACCGGCCAAAGTACCACCGGAGCAGACCCTCCGGAAACTCCAAGGGAGCCCCATGCACACTAACGTAAGTGAGGGCACCACTCCGATCAGAGAGGGTCACAGTGCCCGCACCATCCGGCAGGGGTAATGTCCGCCCCTCGTACCGCCGGAGAAAGTCGCGATACGCCAACTAGTCCATGAACTTCACTATCGCCCTACGGGCCATTACCATCTCGTCCCCATAAATTGCTAACACAGGGACCATTGCAAATCACAAGCCAGCGCAATCACCGGGTAACCGGCCCACACAGAGAATTCGAGTCCCACAGACTGAGCCCAGACGACAGGGGGAAGAGGGACCCCCCATCGTAACTCCACGTCAGCACAGGCAGGCAGAGACACACCCGCCCCCAACCGGCCAATCAGGTAAACAAGTACCAACTGCCGGAGCGCCGAGGCAACACGTCTGCCCCCTACCGAAGTTAGGACCAGATTCCAGGGGACCCACATGGTGGTGCAGATACGTGGAAAGCTAAACTCTTGGAAGTGGCAACAAGGAACTTGCTGAGCCAGCACAACAAGGAACCCACAAGAGTGAGAGGCAATGATGAACCAGCTAGACTCAACTTAATATTCACCCTGAATGAGTCAGAAATAAGGGAAGTCAAAGTTGAAGCCCCCATAGGAATGAGTGACCACAGTGTACTGACCTTTGAGTACTTGGCAGAGGTAGGGGTAACCTATCCAAGGATGGGATCGGAGGGAAAAAGAATAAATTACCGAAGAAGAAAATATGACGACATGAGGAACTTCCTCAGGGGAATACCATGGGAAACAGAACTTAGAGACAAGAATGTGCAGGACATAATGGATTTTGTCACCCAGAAGTGCCAGGAAGCTGCAGAGAGGTTTATCCCCGTCCAAAAGGAGAAAAACGGAAAACAATAGAAAAACCCATGGTTCAACCAGGAATGCAAGGTAGCGAAGCAACTGAGTAAAAGAACATGGAGAAACTACAGAAATAACAGAACACCGGAGAGCAGGGAGAGATACCAGAGGGCTAGAAATGAGTACTTCAGAGTGAGGAGGGAAGCAGAGAGACAGTTTGAAAATGACATAGCGAGTAAAGTCAAGACCCAACCAAAGCTGCTCCACAGCCACATCAGGAGGAAAACAGCAGTGAAGGAACAAGTGATGAAACTGAGAAAAGGGGAGAACAGATACACAGAGAATGACTAGGAGGTGTGTGAAGAATTCAACAAGAGATTCCAGGAGGTCTTCACAATAGAACAAGTAGAAGCCTCTGCACTAAATGAGGAGGAGGCAAACCAAGCAACCTTGGAGGAATTTGACCTCACCAGTGATGAGGTCAAAAGGTGTCTGCTGGAACTGGATGCGACAAAGGCTGTTGGGTCTGAAAGAATCTCACCATGGATACAAAAGGAAGGTGCAGAAGCACTAAGTGTGCCACTCTCTATGGTGTATAACAGGTCACTGGAAACAGGAGAATTACCAGAAAGTTGGAGGACAGCTAACGTAGTCCCAATATACAAGAAGGGTGACAGGCAAGAGGCACTGAACTACAGGCCAGTTTCCCTAACTTGTATACCATGCAAGATGATGGAGAAGATTGTGAGGAAATGGCTCGTGGAGCATCTGGAGGGAAATAACTTTGTAACACACCACCAACATGGGTTCAGGAATGGTAAATCGTGCCTTACAGGTTTAATAGAATTCTATGACCAGGCAACAAAAATCAGGCAGGAAGAGAAGGGTGCGCTGACTGCATTTTCCTGAACTACTAGAAAGCCTTTGACACAGTACCCTATAAAAGGCTGTTAAAAAAGTTAGAGTAACAGGCAGGAGTAAAAGGGAAGGTGCTCCAGTGGATAAGGGAGTACTTAAGCAACAGGAAACAGCGAGTAACGGTGAGGGGGGAGACATCAGAGTGGTGGCGAGATGTCACCAGCAGAGTCCCACAGGGCTCAGTACTTGGACCCATCCTGTTTCTAATATATGTAAACGATCTTCCGGAGAGTATAGACTCGTTCCTCTTAATGTTTGCTGATGATGCAAAAATTGAGAAGAATCAAGACGGATGAAGATAGACAGAGACTACAGGATGACCTGGATAAACTGGAGGAATGGTCTAGAAAATGGCTGCTAAAGTTCAACTCAGGAAAGTGTAAGGTGATGAAATTAGGCGAAGGGAGCAGGAGGCTGAACACAAGGTATCATCTGGGAGGGGAAATCCTGCAAGAGACAAATAGAGCGAAAGATCTAGGGGTTGATATCACACCGAACCTGTCCCCAGAGGCCCACATCAAAAGAATATCATCAGCGGCATATGCTAGACTGGCTAACATAAGAACTGCCTTTAGAAACTTATGTAAGGAATCGTTCAGAACCCTGTATACCACTTATGTAAGACCAATCCTGGAGTATGCAGCTCCAGCCTGGAGTCCATACCTAGTTAAACACAAGACAAAGTTAGAGAAGATTCAGCGGTATGCCACCAGGCTCGTCCCGGAACTGAGAGGAATGAGCTACGAGAAAAGGCTAAAGGAGCTGAACCTCACATCCCTGGAAAACAGAAGAGTAAGGGGAGACATGATAACCACGTACAAAATTCTCAGGGGAATTGACAGGGTGGACAAAGACAAACTCTTCAGCACAGGTGGGACACGAACAAGGGGACACAGGTGGAAACTTAGTACCCAGATGAGCCACAGAGACGTTAGAAAGAAATTTTTCAGTTTCAGAGTAGTTAATAAATGGAATGCACTAGGAAGTGATGTGGTGGAGACTGACTCCATACACAGTTTCAAATGTAGATATGATAGAGCCCAGTAGCCTCAGGAATCTGTACACCAGTTGATTGACAGTTGAGAGGCGGGACCAAAGAGCCAAAGCTCAACCCCCGCAAGCACAATTAGGTGAGTACCATTCCTCCCTCCCCCGTCACCTTGTCTTCCCCTCCAACCCCCACTCCACCATCCTCTCGTCCTCCCCACCATTCTCCACTCGCCCGTCCCCTCGTCCTCCCCATCATTACTCCTCTTCCCTGTCCCCTCGTCCTCCCCACCACCCCACAATTCCGTCCCCTCGTCCTCCCCATCATTACCCCTCTTCCTCCCCACCACCCCACCATTCCGTCCCCTCTTCCTCCCCACCTTCCCATCATTCCGTCCCCTCGTCCTCCCCAACTATTCCCCACTCCCTCGTCCGACGCATTCCCAAATGATCTGATGTTCCCATCAGAAAAGAGGGAACATCAAATGATCTGATATTCCCATCACTGAAAAATAAGAACAGTTAAAAAAAAACGAAATGAAAAACATTAAAAAAGTAAAAAAATAAACTATACTCACGAAATGAACAGTATGGTAAACAACACAGCTCAATTCCAATGCAATGTCACACAAAATAATTAAATCAAAATGAATATAAATCGAAATCTATGAAAATTCAATTTATCAATGCAATCGGATTTTTTTTTAGATATATACAAGTTGATATATACGAGTTGATATACATTCGTGTACAGCCACTTGTACGAGTAACGTTTCGGGCAGGTTCCCTGGAATACAACCCCCATGAAGAATCGTTTTTACAACCAAGTACTCATTTTACTGTTGAGTTAAACAGAGGCTACAGTTAAGGATTTGCGCCCAGTAAATCCTCCCCGGCCAGGATACGAACCCATGACAAAGCGCTCGCGTAACGCCAGGCGAGTGTCTTACCACTACACCATGGAGACTGGTGAAGAGATTGAAATGGAATCGTAACATTTTTAGTTGCTCATACATATAACATATTTATTTTTGTGAGTTGCTCATATTTGCAACAGATGGCGCTGTTTTTTAAAAAAGCATGGTTTTGCCTGTCACAGGTGTGGCATCTATACTTATACTCACGAAATGAACAGTATGGTAAACAACAAAGCACAGTTCCAATGCAATGTCACACAAAATAATTAAATCAAAATCTATGAAAATAAAAATTTATCAATGCAATCGGAAACATTGAAAAGGAATCGTAACTTATTTAGTAAAGCGTGTGTTGCTCTTGCGGGCCACAGATGGCTCTGTTTTTAAAAGAAAAACATGTTTTTACCAGTCACATGTGTGGCATCTATATAGTAGATATATAAAAACACGCGTGTATTCGAATGGAACGTTGAGTCAAAATTTCAAAGCAATCGGAGAAGAACTTTCGGAGGTTACAGCATGTGTTGCTCATAAGTTCAAGCAGCAGCCTGGTACAGATATAGGTTGGAGACAAAAGGTGACATTACAGTGTTATCAGTTGGTAGTAGCCTAAGAGGTGATTGTATTGTTTTATAACCATTTCATTTATGTATATTGTGTACTTTTTGTATTAAATATTATGTGTGATAGTCTGCTTTTGCTCTTATCCTAGTGAGGCTCCCTTGTCAGAGAGAGAGAAAGAGAGAGTGAGAGGTAAAAACACGACTTTAACTTTGGTGATAGCGGACTATAAGTAACTAAAGGGGATTGAGAGATCATCCAAAAATAAGGAGAGTGCGGGGAGTCACGGCGGCTCAAGGCCGGGTGTGTACACATGACAACTAGGCAGTGTGAGCCGTTCCCCTGAGTAGAGGTGACGCTGAACCCCTCTCCCAGAACCAGACGCTTACCAGGGTGATCTCCCAAATAATTGCAAGCACTTCAGTGTTCATTGCTGGTAGACCGCCGGTAGCGGGAGTGAGGTTGCCGAGGTCGATTGTTTGTTCTGTCAGGGAGTGGTTGGGACCTTTGTTCGACGGTAAGCAAATAGGAGATTGGTCCTAATAACCAAGTTCATTGCAGGTAATGAGAAACCTCTCCCAACTCCCCTCCACTGCCCCTGAAACATTTCCCTCTGATTTTAAGCAGCATATCATACTAGACAAACTATACCAGCTAACATTGAGCAGCATATCATACTGCAGAAACAATCCCTGCTAAAATTAAGAAGCATATCATACTAGACAAAAAAAGCAAACTTTGAGCAGCATATTATACTGGATAAACAATCCATTCTAACTTTCAGCAGCATATCATACTAGACAAACAATCCATGCTAACTTTGAGCAACATGTCATACTGGATAAACAATCATTTGAGCAGCATATCATATTTGTTAAGCAATTCCTGCTAACTTTGAGCAGCATACTATGCTGATCTAATCATCCCTACTAGTTTTGGGGAGCATATCATACTGGACAAACAATTCATGCTAACTTTAAGCAGCATATCATACTGGATAAATATTCATGCTACCTTTGATCCACTTATCATACTGGACAAACAATCCCTGCTAACTTTGAGCAGCATTCCTCATTGATCAAACCATCCCTGCTGACTTTGAACAGCATGTCATACTGCAGAAACAATCCATGGTAACTTTGAGTAGCATATTATATTGGATAAACAATGCATACTTACTTTCAGCAGCATATCATACTAGACAAACAATCCATGCTGAATTTGAGCAGTTTATCATAATGGACAACCAATCCCAGCTAACGTTTAGCAGCATATCATTCTAGACAAACACTCCATAGTAACTTTGAGCAGCATACCATACTGCTCAAACCATACCAGCTAATTTTGAGCAGCATACCATACTGATCAAATTATTTCTGCTAACTTTGAGCAGTATATCATTCTGTACAAATAATCCTTGCTAGTTCTGAGCACATTTCATACTGCACAAACAATCCCTGCTAACTTTGTGCAACATACTATGCTGATCTAACAATCCCTGCTAACTTTGTGCAACATACTATGCTGATCTAACAATCCCTGCTAACTTTGTGCAACATACTATGCTGATCTAACAATCCCTGCTAGCTTTGGGAAGTATATCATACTGGACATGCAATCCCTTTTAAATTTGTGCAGCATATCAATTGGAAAATAATCCCTTCTAACTTTTAGCAGTATATCATACTGAACAAACAATCCCTGCTAACTATTAAGGAAAATATTACACGGGACAAACAATCCTTGCTAACTTTGAGCAGCAAATTATACTGAACAAACAATCCATGCTAATTTTTAGCAGCATATCATACTGGATAAGTAAACCTTGTTAACTTTGAGAAACATTTCATACTGGTCATTCAATCCCTGATAATTTTGAGCAGCATATCGTACTGGACAAAATGTCCCTGCTAACTTTGAGCAGCATATCATACTAGACAAACAATCAATGATAAATCTGAGCAGCATATCAAACTGGACAAACTATCCCTGCTAACTTTGAGTTGCATATCATACTGGACAAGCAATCCCTGCCAATGTTGAGCAATATATTATAATGGACAAACGAACTATTCTAACTTTGACAGCATATCATTCTGCACAAACAATCCATGCTAATTTTGAGCAGCATATCATACTGGACAAACAATGCCTGCTATCTTTAAGAAGCTTATCAAATTGGACAAACAATCCCTGCTAATTTTGACCAGTATATAATATTGGACACTGTTATGACCACATGTAGTCTGAGTGGAACGAGTCTACCCCAGAGAGAGTTGGTCTGCCGTCTGGACCTGATTGAGAGGTCAGAGGTAAGATGTATATATTAAATATGTAATAAATGTCAGTGAATAATTAAAAAAATATGGGCAGAGGATGAGCATGTAAATAAGTGACATGAAATGAGGCTAGCAGGACGTCATGACCTTACTTGAGTCACAGCAGTCGTCAGAGAGTTGTTGATACTTTGTTGGTCTCCTGGCAGTAGGAGGAACCCTAACTGTGTGCTCCTTCAAGAGGAGGGAATGAAGCAGGCGTTGATGTGTGAGGCCTGTTGGACGACTTAATGTGCTCAAGTCAGGAGCAGAAGAGCGGTAAGGTCATCATAAAGAAACTTTGGTGGATGTTTTAGAACACAACATCTGGGAGCGCCTCAGTATCTCTCGAGATTCCCCTCGAGATACAAATTCTGCGGTAAGCTCATATAACAGTTGTTACAGTGGTTTCCTGTGCTTGATCATGCGTGCAGATATCATGGCAAATGTTTATACATGTAGGACATATATTTTAGTGTGACATTGAACTCAAATTAGAGGTTAGAGATAAGAGAACATGCTGGAGTGAAGAGTGATACGTCTGCTCTCGCCAAAGGTCAAGTGCTGACTGAAGGAGGAAACCCCCAGCAACGCGCCCCGGGAGGCGGCCAGCAACGTGTCTGGACATGTTCCCAAGTGGACCCGCCAAAAATGGGGGAGGACCATCGCGGCGACGCAATAGTGTTTAAAGAGATGTTGGATGGAGGAGTTTTATTTTCTGTGAAAACATTTAATTATGTTTTGTTTGGAAAATTTTATTATGAAAAAATGATGGATTTGCAGGTTTCTATGGGAGAACTGCAAAGTTTGTATGGAAAAACTGCAATGAATGTGTGGAAAAACTGCAATGTATGTGTGGAAAAACTGCTATGTATGTGTGGAAAAACTGCAATGTATGTGTGGAAAAACTGCAATGTATGTGTGGAAAAACTGCAATGTATGTGTGGAAAAACTGCAATGTATGTGTGGAAAAACTGCTATGTATGTGTGGAAAAACTGCAATGTATGTGTGGAAAAACTGCAATGTATGTGTGGAAAAACTGCAATGTATGTGTGGAAAAACTGCTATGTATGTGTGGAAAAACTGCAATGTATGTGTGGAAAAACTGCAATGTATGTGTGGAAAAACTGCTATGTATGTGTGGAAAAACTGCAATGTATGTGTGGAAAAACTGCAATGTATGTGTGGAAAAACTGCTATGTATGTGTGAAAAAACTGCAATGTATGTGTGGAAAAACTGCAATGTTTGTGTGGAAAAACTGCAATGTATGTGTGGAAAAACTGCAATGTATGTGTGGAAAAACTGCAATGTATGTGTGGAAAAACTGCAATGTATGTGTGGAAAAACTGCTATGTATGTGTGGAAAAACTGCAATGTATGTGTGGAAAAACTGCTATGTATGTGTGGAAAAACTGCTATGTATGTGTGGAAAAACTGCTATGTATGTGTGGAAAAACTGCAATGTATGTGTGGAAAAACTGCTATGTATGTGTGGAAAAATGCTATGTATGTGTGGAAAAACTGCAATGTATGTGTGGAAAAACTGCTATGTATGTGTGGAAAAACTGCAATGTATGTGTGGAAAAACTGCAATGTTTGTGTGGGAGAACTGCAATGTTTGTGTGGAAAAACTGCAATGTTTGTGTGGGAGAACTGCAACGTTTGGGTTGGAGAACTACAACGGTTTGTCTGGGAGAAGTTTGTGAGAGAACTTCAAAACAGAAGAGGAGTGTATACTGAACTCCAAGTGTGAGATGAAACTCATAGTGGGAGCTGACCTGCAAGGTGATTCAGGACTTCTAGTTGAGGAGTGGGACTCCAGAAAAATAATGAATCTTCGAGTAGTGTAGGGAGCTACACGTCAGTGTGTGAAGCGTTAGGAGAGAGATTCACTGACCTATAAAAAAGGAGGACTTCATTGCAGCTGATTGTAGGAACTGCAGGAGTACCTTAAAGAATATTTTTGAGGTCCTAGATGATGATTGTAATAGGGGACCACGAGTAATGGAACAGAGGATCATATGGACTTTCATGTTTAAGGGAGTGATTGATTGCGTTTTGGCATGAAAGGTGCAGTGCAGGTGAGAGATTGATGATGTTTGTGGAGTAGGAAATATGTGAATATTATTATTGTGCCATGTATTGCAGCCTAAAGCAGCGAAGGGAGCAGAAGGTTGTAAGCCGAAGCTTAACTAGCAGCCTGATACAATTATAGGTTGGAGACATAAGGCGATATCGGAGTGTTATCAGTTGGTAGCAGCTTATAAGAGGTTGCATTGTTTAATAACTATTCCTGTATGTATATTGTGTATGTTCTATTGTATTAAATGTTGTATTCGTTAGCTGGCTTTTGCTTTGTCCTGGTGAGGCTTCCTGGCTAGAGAGAGAGAGAGAGAAAGACACGACTATAACTTGGTGATAGTGGACTATAACTAAGGGGGATTGAGAGATCATCCCACAGTAAGGAGAATGCGGGGAGTAACGGCAGCTCAAGAGCGAGTGTGTACTCGTGACAACTAGGCAGTGTGAGCCGTTCCCCTGAATAAAGGTGATCCTGATCCCCCTCTCCCAGAACCAGACGCTTACCAGGGTGATCTCCTAAATAATTGCAAGCACTCCAGTGTTAATTGCTGGTCGACGGACGGTAGCGGGAGTGTGGCTACTGAGGTCGGCTGTTTGTTCAGCCAGGGAGTGGTTGGGACCCATGTTCAATGGTAAGCTAATATCAGGTTGGTTCTAATAACCATGTTTCATTGTAGGTATAAAGAAGCCTCTCCCAACCCCCTCCATCCCATGATTACTAACAATCTCTATTAATTTTGACCAGCATATCATACTGGACTAATAATCACTATTAATTTTGAGCAGCATATCATACTGGACTAACAATCCTGCTACATTTGAGCAGCTTACCATACTGGTCTAACAATCCTGCTACATTTGAGCAGCTTACCATACTGGTCTAACAATCCTGCTACATTTGAGCAGCTTACCATACTGGTCTAACAATCCTGCTAACTTAAAGAAGCACAACATACTGGACTAACAATCGATGCAAACTTATTTTCAATCTTGGGGGACTACCCTCTTGGTCAAGGGACTTTGTGATTACTAGTTTCAGCAGCAGGCACAGTTCTTCTGCAGTTCCTTGAAGACTTTGGACTGGATTCCATCCTCATCTGGGGCTTTTGAGTCTTTTAGTTTGCCAGTGTTCTAATTGATTATGTTGCATGTTATGATTATAACTCTAAATTCATTCTCCTCCCCTCCTTCAAACATTCGTGTGGGTGATGGGATGTCATCCAACCTCTCGAGTGTCAAAATTTATGTAAAATAATCACTTAGAATTTTTGCTGCCATTTTATCAACCATTATAGCTTGGTTAGTCTCATCTATTAAGGGGTCCAAATAAGTGCTTTGTTTTAGTTTTACCTCTTATATAGGCGTAAAACGAATTAGAATCATTCTTTATGTCTTACGCAAATTTTCTTTCGTAGTTTCTTGTGGCTGATCTGATTTTGTGAGTGGCCGAGTTTAGTGCCCATTTGTATAACCCATAATCAGTGACGCCCATCGTGGGTTGATACGTTCACCAGATCTTCCTCTTGGTAACCAACGCTCGCTTTACGACCTGTGTCATCCATCAGTTCCCTTTCTTGTCTTTCTTCTTTACGGCACTTATTTATAAACGAGTTAAGTGATGACCTTCTTGAAGTTATGTGATGGTGCTTCCATGCCATGTTCGCCCATCATGACTGTGACTGTAACTCAGGTGTGACTGTAACTCATGTGTGACTGTAACTCAGGTGTGACTGTAACTCATGTGTGACTGTAACTCATGTGTGACTGTAACTCATGTGTGACTGTAACTCATGTGTGACTGTAACTCATGTGTGACTGTAACTCAGGACTGTGTGTGACTGTAACTCATGTGTGTGTAACTGTAAACTCATGTGTGACTGTAACTCAGGTGTGACTGTAACTCATGTGTGACTGTAACTCAGGTGTGACTGTAACTCATGTGTGACTGTAACTCATGTGTGACTGTAACTCAGGTGTGACTGTAACTCATGTGTGACTGTAACTCATGTGTGACTGTAACTCATGTGTGACTGTAACTCATGTGTGACTGTAACTCATGTGTGACTGTAACTCAGGTGTGACTGTAACTCATGTGTGACTGTAACTCATGTGTGACTGTAACTCATGTGTGACTGACTGTAACTCAGGTGTGACTGTAACTCATGTGTGACTGTAACTCATGTGTGACTGTAACTCAGGTGTGACTGTAACTCAGGTGTGACTGTAACTCAGGTGTGACTGTAACTCATGTGTGACTGTAACTCATGTGTGACTGTAACTCATGTGTGTGACTGTAACTCAGGTGTGACTGTAACTCATGTGTGACTGACTCAACTCAGTGTGACTGTAACTCAGGTGTGACTGTAACTCATGTGTGACTGTAACTCATGTGTGACTGTAACTCATGTGTGACTGTACTCATGTAAACTCAGGTGTGTGACTGTAACTCAACTGGTGTGACTGTAACTCAGGTGTAACTCATGTGTGACTGTAACTCAGGTGTGACTGTAACTCATGTGTGACTGTAACTCATGTGTGACTGTAACTCATGTGTGACTGTAACTCAGGTGTGACTGTAACTCATGTGTGACTGTAACTCATGTGTGACTGTAACTCATGTGTGACTGTAACTCATGTGTGACTGTAACTCATGTGTGACTGTAACTCATGTGTGACTGTAACTCAGGTGTGACTGTAACTCAGGTGTGACTGTAACTCAGGTGTGACTGTAACTCATGTGTGACTGTAACTCATGTGTGACTGTAACTCATGTGTGACTGTAACTCATGTGTGACTGTAACTCAGGTGTGACTGTAACTCAGGTGTGACTGTAACTCATGTGTGACTGTAACTCAGGTGTGACTGCAACTCAGGTGTGCTGTAACTCATGTGTGACTGTAACTCATGTGTGACTGTAACTCATGTGTGACTGTAACTCAGGTGTGACTGTAACTCAGGTGTGACTGTAACTCATGTGTGACTGTAACTCATGTGTGACTGTAACTCATGTGTGACTGTAACTCAGGTGTGACTGTAACTCAGGTGTGACTGTAACTCATGTGTGACTGTAACTCAGGTGTGACTGTAACTCAGGTGTGACTGTAACTCATGTGTGACTGTAACTCAGGTGTGCTGTAACTCATGTGTGACTGTAACTCAGGTGTGACTGTAACTCAGGTGTGACTGTAACTCATGTGTGACTGTAACTCAGGTGTGCTGTAACTCATGTGTGACTGTAACTCAGGTGTGACTGTAACTCATGTGTGACTGTAACTCATGTGTGACTGTAACTCAGGTGTGCTGTAACTCATGTGTGACTGTAACTCAGGTGTGACTGTAACTCATGTGTGACTGTAACTCATGTGTGACTGTAATTACTCATGTGTGACTGTAACTCATGTGTGACTGTAACTCAGGTGTGACTGTAACTCAGGTGTGACTGTAACTCAGGTGTGACTGTAACTCAGGTGTGACTGTAACTCAGGTGTGACTGTAACTCAGGTGTGACTGTAACTCAGGTGTGACTGTAACTCAGGTGTGACTGTAACTCAGGTGTGACTGTAACTCATGTGTGACTGTAACTCAGGTGTGACTGTAACTCAGGTGTGACTGTAACTCAGGTGTGACTGTAACTCAGGTGTGACTGTAACTCATGTGTGACTGTAACTAATGTGTGACTGTAACTCATGTGTGACTGTAACTCATGTGTGACTGTAACTCATGTGTGACTGAAGTTCCTGTAGTCACTTCTGCTGCTGGAGACATGGGTTATAATTCTCTTCAGAAAATTTTAATTTCCAGATTACCACCAACATTTTGCTGTTGCACTCTTGCAATGCGAGAGACCTTGTGATTACCTGGTGTTGATTCCGGGGGTCATGGTCCCAGTGGCCCGGTCTCTGACCAGGCCTCCTGGTTGATGGTCTGGTCAGCCAGGCCTGTAAGCGGTTGCTTACAGCCAGGTGTATGAATTACAGCCTGATTGATCAGGTTTGCCTTGGGTTTGTGAGTTCAAAATAATCAAAATATTTTCAGAATCTCCTGACTAGCTTGTGTCTTTTGTTGATGGTGGGTCCTGATTGTTGATTGTGGGTTCTGATTGTTGATGGTGGGTTCTGATTGTTGATGGTGGGTCCTGATTGTTGATGGTGGGTCCTGATTGTTGATGATGGGTTCTGATTGTTGATGGTGGGTCCTGATTGTTGATGGTGGGTCCTGATTGTTGATGGTGGGTTCTGATTGTTGATGGTGGGTTCTGATTGTTGATGGTGGGTTCTGATTGTTGATGGTGGGTTCTGATTGTTGATGGTGGGTTCTGATTGTTGATGGTGGGTTCTGATTGTTGATGGTGGGTCCTGATTGTTGATGGTGGGTTCTGATTGTTGATGGTGGGTCCTGATTGTTGATGGTGGGTTCTGATTGTTGATGGTGGGTTCTGATTGTTGATGGTGGGTCCTGATTGTTGATGGTGGGTTCTGATTGTTGATGGTGGGTTCTGATTGTTGATGGTGGGTTCTGATTGTTGATGGTGGGTCCTGATTGTTTATGGTGGGTCCTGATTGTTGATATTGGGTTCTGATTGTTGATGGTGGGTTCTGATTGTTGATGGTGGGTTCTGATTGTTGATGGTGGGTCCTGATTGTTTATGGTGGGTCCTGATTGTTGATGGTGGGTTCTGATTGTTGATGGTGGGTTCTGATTGTTGATGGTGGGTTCTGATTGTTAATGATGGGTCCTGATTGTTGATGGTGGGTTCTAATTGTTGATGATGGGTCCTGATTGTTGATTGTGGGTTCTGATTGTTGATGGTGGGTCTTAATTGTTGATGGTGGGTTCTGATTGTTGATGGTGGGTCCTGATTGTTGATGGTGGGTTCTGATTGTTGATGGTGGGTCCTGATTGTTGATGGTGGGTTCTGATTGTTGATGGTGGGTCCTGATTGTTTATGGTGGGTCCTGATTGTTGATGGTGGGTTCTGATTGTTGATGGTGGGTTCTGATTGTTGATGGTGGATTCTGATTGTTGATGATGGGTCCTGATTGCTGATGGTGGGTTCTGATTGTTGATGGTGGGTCTGATTGTTGATGGTGGGTTCTGATTGTTGATGGTGGGTCCTGATTGTTGATGGTGGGTTCTGATTGTTGATGGTGGGTCCTGATTGTTGATGGTGGGTTCTGATTGTTGATGGTGGGTTCTGATTGTTGATGATGGGTCCTGATTGTTGATGGTGGGTTCTGATTGTTGATGATGAGTTCTGATAGTTGATGGTTAGGACTGATTGTTCAGCGATTGTCTTGAATGGCTCTACGCACTCAACATGATCAACCAGGATTTCCCTGTTTAAACCTTTTATGAAAAATTAAAGCATTGATTACGAACGATTTGTAAGTGTGTGGAGTCGGCATGATCGCTGCTGTTCTGCTGTGTTGCTTAACCTCTCCCTGTGCGGGTTGCCACAAGATCAATAAAAATCCTTTACTATTTCTTGATTGTGAATGGTAGGGGATTAGGGCAGTTTTGAAGTAAATATATTCTTTGATCTTTGAGGAATATCAACAAACAGAGCAGTAAAGCTCACGGGTACATGCTGAGAAACATAAAACAATTTGGAGTCACCACGATCTTTATCTTATTATTTACCATCTTATCTCTCTCTCTCTCTCTCTCTCTCTCTCTCTCTCTCTCTCTCTCTCTCTCTCTCTCTCTCTCTCTCTCTCTCTCTCTCTCTCTCTCTCTCTCTCTCTCTCTCTCTCTCTCTCTCTCTCTCTCTCCTCTCTCTCCTCTCTCTCTCTCTCTCTCTCTCTCTCTCTCTCTCTCTCTCTCTCTCTCTCTCTCTCTCTCTCTCTCTCTCTCTCTCTCTCTCTCTCTCTCTCTCTCTCTCTCTCTCTCTCTCTCTCTCTCTCTCTCTCTCTCTCTCTCTCTCTCTCTCTCTCTCTCTCTCTCTCTCTCTCTCTCTCTCTCTCTCTCCCTCTCTCTCTCTCCCTCTCTCTCTCTCTCCCTCTCTCTCTCCCTCTCTCTCTCTCCCTCTCTCTTTCCCTCTCTCTCTCCCTCTCTCTCTCCCTCTCTCTCTCCTCTCTCTCTCTCCCTCTCTCTCTCCCTCTCCTTCTCCCTCTCTTTCTTATTCTTTCTTTGTGGGTCTGACTTTTTCCCTGTTTTCCTCAGTCTTCGTAATGTATTTTTGTGTCATCGGAAAACTCACTAATAATGCTGCTTTATCTTAAGTCTAAATCACTAACAGATTTGCTCTGCATCAAAGACTACATTATTACCTTCAGGATTATGTGATGATACTTAAACTAAACAGCAATTTGAAAACACATTACATCAAATCCTTACATCAAACATTTTGAGGGCGTCCACATCTTTAGTGGAGTAGATTATAGAACTATAACTACTACGTTTATCTCGAGAACTCTCATCAACATCAGGGATGTAAGGCGAAAGTCCGGAGTCAACTTGGTCTGGCATACTTGAAGAAACTGGAAAACATAAACACCAAAATAATAATTTTCAGAAGCCATTCTCCTAAATCAGCATATATAATAATAATAATAATAATAATAAAATGCTGTCATCTTTATTATAATTTTTTTTTTTTTTTTTTTTTTTTTTTTTTTTTTTTTTTTTTTTTTTTTTTTTTTTTGAGAGATATATAGAAGAGTTGTTACATTCTTGTACAGCCACTAGTACGCGTAGCGTTTCGGGCAAGTCCTTAATCCTATGGTCCCTGGAATACGATCCCCTGCCGCGAAGAATCGTTTTTTCATCCAAGTACACATTTTACTGTTGCGTTAAACAGAGGCTACAGTTAAGGAATTGCGCCCAGTAAATCCTCCCCGGCCAGGATACGAACCCATGACATAGCGCTCGCGGAACGCCAGCGCTATGTTCTTCTATGAACATAAGCATTTTAGTGGCAATGTAACAAAAATTATCAAGTTATCACTTAATATTCAACACAAAAAACAATTATTTAGCTCTATATATTAGAGAGCTTTGTTTAACGCATGAATGTTTTATGCGTGAATTTCATGATAATTTTTCCTGTAAACATTAAGTCATGTTGTAAGTGTAAAATCAATGCAAGCGGTATTCTCTTGCGCTTAGAAAGGCATTATAAACGTGTCTCAGAAATAAACCAAATAAGAAAATACTAAATGTGGAAATCTTTGGAGCAAGACTGAGATTGAACGAGCATCCTGGGACGCGGGTTGACACCCGCCTTAACCCATGGACCACGATATGCTCAAAGGCTACACAAGCTTGAGTCTGCCTCAACCCACTTGGAACTTGAAGGCACCGAGGTGGTATCCTATCAAATTTACACATGTAACCCGCATACTGTCTGGTGGGATAAGGTATGTGTTATTCAGGGTGCTGGTGTCATACCTCCCTTCCTGCCTACATACATTTTCTCATATACATATCATGTTACCATGATTCCAATGTGGAAAATAATAAATGGTTTAAAAATTCTCACAAGTTTACAGAGTTTCAAAGAAAATCTTCGATTTAAATGCATACTGAGTAATATTTGCTTTTAGTCAATGAGAAGAATCATTTCGAAATCGTCGCTTAAAAAATAACATAGTTTTTTTTTTAAATGAGCTCTAGTTTCAATAAAGATTTTGACAAATGCAAATTAGGATTGTAAGTACCAGTTTAATTTGAAGTGGTATTCTAAAATAATGTCTGATAATTTACACTGGAAAGTGTTATTATTAGCCAGCTTTCTTTCATGAATATATATAATCACGAAAAATAAGAAATTGATATGCAGATATATTGTAAAATTGATGCCCAAATACAATCAGCAGAAAAAAAGTAATTGGTTGGGAAAATTGCCTTTAAGGCACAAAGTGACACAATTTCAATGGAATGGGCCATTTTTACTAAGAGGAGGCAGTTAAGTATCAGAAGAAGGAACTAAGCTATTGTGAGTATATAGCACTTAGAAGGGGCATGAGGATAATAATTTAGGTTAGGACAGAGGAAAGGGAGGGAACCCAACCACTTGGACGGTTGGGGAAGAACAAGAATCAAAATGTGTTTTTAACTCATTTAACCCCATGATCAATAGTGATCCACAAAGACTTGCACATGCAATTTTCAATGAATCTGCTAGTTTAATTGCCTTTGCCCTGTCAAGAGTTTTGAAATAACGTCAGGCGTTGCGTCAGACTAGAAATAAAAATGAAATTTGGAGAATTGATTTTTCAATTACTATCGACAGTGAAAAGAAACATAAGAAATATTAAGAATATTCGTGTTACAATTATTAATCATACTTTTTCGGTCATATTTAACAACATATGTTTACAAGAAAGACTGCTACCAAAATATACTAATAAATAAAAATGTAAATGTTCGTTTGTTCAAAATCGCTAATCTCCGAAAGTTCTTCACCGATTGCCTTGAAATTTTAACACAACGTTCCATTCACATCCGAGCAGGTTTTTATGTATAATATATGTATATATAATGTATATATATATATATAATGTATATATATATATATATATATATATATATATATATATATATATATATATATATATATATATATATATATATATATATATATATATATATATATATATATATATATATATATATATATATCAGCAGCCAAAAACTAAGTGAGTATGACCGGTTACTGAAATCAATGTTAGAAAAAGCCCTTAACCTCTCTCTTGATGACCTACAGTGGAAACAAGCCTCTCTTCCCGTAAGACTTGGGGGCCTCGGAGTTCGAACAGCAACGCAAATCGCTGTTCCAGCCTTCCTGACCTCCTCATCAGCATCCGACGACCTTGTGAAGGAAATTCTACCTGCCCACTTACATCAGCTGGCAGGTGTACATGATCCCAATTTTACACACTGTGCCACAGAGTGGGCCTCTCGTGCAGGCCCATCACTTCAACCACCATCCCCAAAAGCCCACAAGCAATCCAGCTGGGATGGCCCCATTGTAGACCAAGTTGCTGCAGAGTGCCTGGGTGCTGCAACAACACAACACGACATTGCTCGCCTCACAGCAGTAGCAGCCCCACATGCAAGGGATTTCCTGTTAGCAACCCCAATGTCGGCAACTGGCACGCGTCTCACACCACACGCCCTCCGAATTGCTGTGGCCCTTCGCCTTGCTGCCCCAATCCACACCAGATATAGATGTATTTGCGGCGAGGTGGTGGCTGACAGGTACGGCCACCATAGCCTACTCTGCCAAAGCACAGGGGGATGGCACTCGAGGCACAGTGAAGTTAACGACATCATCAAGAGGAGCCTCACCAAAGCTGGATGCCCAGCTGAAAGAGAGCCCCGTTACCTAAAGCCCCGTAACTCTGATGCTCTTATTGGTCGCCCGGATGGTATCACAGTGAACCCCTGGAAGAATGGCAAGCAGTTGGTATGGGACTACACGTGCGTATCAACCCTGGCTAACACCTACATTAACCTCAGTGTTGCACAACCAGGTGGCGCTGCCACCCACAGGGAAGCAGCCAAATTCCGAAAGTATAGAGAACTGGATCACCACTACAATTTTGTTCCCATTGCTTCTGAGACACTCGGCGCCTGGGGTAAAAGTGCTACCAGTTTTTTGAAGGAACTGGGTTCTAGGCTCATTGAAACAACAAGGGACCCAAGACCTGCAAGCAAATATACTGCATATATACAGGCCATATACTGCAGGTATGTTGACGACATTTTTACACAGGTACCTGATGTCAGACATCTGCAGGAGTTGAAGGAGGCATTTGAGCGGAGTTCCGTGCTGCGTTTCACTTACGAGATGGAAAAGGATGGGAAGCTGCCCTTTCTAGATGTAACAGTCATGGAAAAGAGCGGAGGTTTCCACACTGCAGTCTACACTAAGGAAACGAACATAGGAATGTGCCTAAATGCCAAAAGCGACTGCCCAGATAGGTACAAGAGGAGTGTTGTTAACGCATATGTCGACCGTGCTCTCAGCCACAGCTCAGAATGGAAGCAAGTCGACGAAGAACTCTGTAGGGTAAGGCAGGTCCTAGTCAACAACGGCTTCTCCAATGGTTTCGTCGAAGACATCATAAGAAGGAAAGTGAAACACCATGCAAACTCTGAAGAGACAACCAACACAACACCTATACCCCCTATTAGACTATTTTACAGGAACTTCTTTTCCACAGCTCATAAAACGGAGGAAAGGGTCCTGAAAGATATTGTTAATAGAAACGTTATCCCTGCAGACAAAAATCAGAGGATACAACTGACGATTTACTATAAAACCAGAAAAACGGCCTGCCTACTCATGAGAAACTCTCCAGACACAAAACAGAACGCTTTAAAAGAGACTAACGTCGTCTATGCCTTCAAATGCCCTCTTGGGGACTGTAAGCTCCAAAAAACCCAGTATATAGACAAGACAACAACATCTCTTTCTAGGCGTTTAACGATGCATAAGCAACAGGGCTCCATTAAGGAACATATAATCTCTTCCCACAACCAAACCATCGCCAGAGAAATCCTAGTAAACAACACAGAAATCATCGATAGATACAGCGATAGCAGGCGGCTTGACGTTTGTGAGGCATTACACATCAAGAAGTCAACACCAGCAATCAACAGCCAATTAATGCACAACTATATTCTACCCACCTCAAGACTCCGCTCCAATATAGAAGCATCAAGAAATATGGACCAATAGGCTTTCTACAATCACTTCTATTCAATACCCATTGTTTCATGTTCTGGCTTGTGTTGATGAAATTAATACCTTATTAAATACCACCTCACCCCATCCACCTCACTCAAATGTAGATATAAACAAAATCGGAGATGTTCTATTCTATTCAGTAAGTTCTATTCAGTTGTGTATATGTTAACTAAAGTCTTTGAAAATGTAATAAGTTTTACGAAACGCGCTCAAGTGTCGCGTCAGACTAGAAATAAAAATTAATTTTGGAGAATTGATTTTTGAATTACCTCCAACAGTGAAAAGAAATGTACGAAAGATTGAGAAAATTCGTGTTAGAATTATTAATCTTACTTTTTCGGTCATATTTAATATATATATATATATATATATATATATATATATATATATATATATATATATATATATATATATATATATATATATATATATATATATATATATATATATATATATATATATATATATATATATATATATATATATATATATATATATATATATATATATATATATATATATATATATATATATATATATATATATATATATATATATATATATATATATATATATATATATATATATATATATATATATATATATATATATATATATATATATCATATATTAATATATTTATTTTGGTAGCAGTCTTTCTTGTAAACATATATTATTAAATATGACCGAAAAAGTAAGATTAATAATTCTAACACAAATTTTCTCAATATTTCTTATGTTTCTTTTCACTGTCAATGGTAATTGAAAAATCAATTCTCCAAAATTCATTTTTATTTCTAGTCTGAAGCGACACTTGAACGCGTTTCGTAATAACTTATTACATTTTCTAAGACTTTAGTTTACACACACACAACTATAACCTGTAAACACTAAACAGAGTTCTATGCTATCATTTAAACAGCTTTCATCTTATATACCCGCATTTGGGTGAGTTGATATGTTTCAACAGTTTTGGATGAGGTGAACAAAACTTTCAACATAAGATAGAACACGAAACAGTGGGTATAAATTGGGTAAATTAAAGGGAAGGATGGAAGTAACTGCAAAGGGCCTATTGGCCCATATTTCTTGATGCTTCTATATTGGAGCGGAGTCTTGAAGTGGGTAGAATAAAGTTGTGCATTAATTGGCTGTTGATTGCTGGTGTTGACTTTTTGATGTGTAGTGCCTCGCAGATGTCAAGCCGCCTGCTATCGCTGTATTTATCGATGATTTCTGTGTTGTTTGTTAAGATTTCTCTGGTGATGGTCTGGTTGTGGGAAGAGATTATATGATCTTTAATGGAGCCGTGTTGCTTATGCATCGTTAATCGCCTGGAAAGAGATGTTGTTGTCTTGCCTATATACTGAGTTCTTTGAGGCTTACAGTCCCCAAACGGGCATTTAAAGGCAAAGACGACGTTGGTCTCTTTTAAGGCGTTCTGCTTGGTGTCTAGGGAGTTTTTCATGAGTAGAATGGCGGTTTTTTGGTTTTATAATAAATTGTCAATTGCATTTTGTTGTAATTGTTCATTTTGTAATTTACAATAACTTGTCAATTACAACGGCTTCTCTAACGGTTTTGTTGAAGAAATCATAAATAGTAAGGGGAAACGCATTGCATCCTCTGAAGAGTCAACCAACACAACACTTGTACCCCATATTAGCTTATTTTCTGGAACTTCTTTTCGACGGCTCAAAAAATGGAGGAAAAGGTCCTGAAAGATATTGTTGATAGGAACGTTATCCCTACAGACAAAAACCACTAGCCTCTTGTGTGGTACAGTGTCAAAGGCTTTCTGGCAATCCATAAATATGAAGTCTGTCCACCCCTCTACTTCTTGTCTGATTTTTGTTGCCTGGTCGCAGAATTCAATTGATCCTGTGAGGCAGGCTTGCCTTCCCTGAACCCATGTTGGTGTTGTGTTACAAAGTTCTTTCGCTCCAGATGTTCCACTAGCTTTTTTCGCACAATCTTCTCCATCAGCTTGCATGGTATGAAAGTTAGGGACACTAGCCTATAGTTAAGTGCCTCCTGTCAATCCCCTTTCTTGTATATCGGGACTACATTAGCCGCTTTTCAAATGCTTGGCAATTCCCCTGTTGCCAGTGATTTGTTATACACTATGGAGAGTGGCAGGCACCGTGCTTCTGCTCCTTCCTTTAGTATCCAAGGGGAGATTCCATCTGGGCCTATAGCCTTTGTCACATCCAACTCTATTAAAAGCTTCCTTACTTCCCCACTGGTAATCTCAAACTCTTCAACTGGTTACTGGTTACTATTCCCTCTCTAATCTTTGGAGCTTCCCTTGTTCTAAAGTGAAGACCTCCTGGAATTTCTTATTCATTTCCTCGCACACTTCCTTGTCGTTTGTAGTGAATTTGTCTGCCCTTATCCTTAATTTCAACACCTGTTCCTTTACTCTTGTTTTTCTCCTGATGTGGCTGCGCAGCAGTTTAGGCTGAGTCTTTGCCTTGCTTGCAATGTCATTTTCGTATTGCCCTTCTGCCTCTCTTCTCAACCTGACATATTCATTCCTGGCATTCTAGTATCATTCTCTGCTCTCATATGTCCTGTTATTTCTATAGTTTCTCCACGCCCCTTTTACTTTGCTGCTTAGCTAGCCTGCATCTCTGATTAAACCATAAGTTTCTCATCTTCATTTCATTATTTTCCTTTTGGACTGGGACAAACTTGTTTACTGCCTCCTTACACTTCTGCGTGATGTAGTCCATCATGTGTTGGGTCGTCTTTCCTCTGAGCTCTGTTTCCCATGTTATATCTGTTAGGAATTTTCTTATCTCCTCATAGTTTCCCTTTTGGAATGCCAGGCTTTTGTTTTCAGTACCCGTCTCTGAGTTCAATAACCCTTCTTCAACCAGATATTCAAACGCCAGTACACTGTGGTCGCTCATTCCTACTGGGGCCTCGAAACCGATTTCCCTTATGTCTGAGTCGTTCAGTGATTACTAGGTCGAGTCTTGCTGGTTCATCATTTATTCTCATCCTCTTGGGTTCCCTGACATGCTGGCTTAAAACGTTTCTTGTCGCCACCTCCAATAATATGGCTCTCCACGTATCCTCATGGGATGGGATCTATTTCTACAGGCAGCAGAGGCTGCCCCCTTAATTATAGTGCTAACTGCCATGTTGTTGTTGTCATACTCTTGACTGGGTCTTCTGTCATTTGGTGGAGAGTTATATATCACTGCTGCTACTATTCTTGGCCCTCCTATTGTCATGGTGCCTGTTATGTAGTGTCTGAATCCCTCGCAAACTGGGATAGCTATCTCCTTGAAACTCCATTCCTTTCTCATTAGTAGGGCATCTCCACTTCCTCCTCTACTTTCCTTCTCCTTCCTTATTGTTGTGTATTCCTGGGAAAACACCGCAGTCATTATGATTCCCATGAGTTTTGTTTCTGTGAGTCCAATTACATCTGGGTGTACTTCTTGTGCTGTTTCCCTTAGTTCACTTGCCTTGATTTTAATCCCATTCATGTTTGAGTACATCACCCTGAAACTGACTTTCTTCTGTCCTTCCTCAGTTTCTGTTGATTCCCCTGAAGCAGGGAAACAGGGAGGGACCGGGATGGGAGTGCCTAGAAAGGGGGACCTGGGGGATCTGGGGTTTGTGGGGGCTGGGAATATCTGGTACAGAGAGGAGTGGTGGAGGAGGGAGGGCTTGGGGGGGGGGGGTCAGAAGAAAGGGTTGGAGGGGAAAGGTTGAGAGGGGGAGGCTTGGGGTGGGTGAAAGGGGGGAGAGTGGGTGAGAGAGGAAAGCTTGGGGGGGCAGAAGAGGGGGGGGGGGGAGGGCTTGGAGGGGCAGAAGAGGGGGGAGGGCTTATGGGGCATGATCTGAGGAGGGTGAGGAAGAAGGGAGGGCTTAGGGGAGTGGGGAACAATGGAGGTCTTTGGGTTGGGGGAGATAGGAGGGCATGTGGGAGAAGGAATGGCTTGGGTGGGTGGGGGAGATGGGAGGTTCTGGGGAGGAGGGAGGGAGTGAGTGGGGGGGGTCCCCAAGATGGGCACTTAGTGGGGGGCTCACAGGGAATGGGGCAGGTAGGATGTCTAGTGGGTAGAAGTTGGGGTGGTGCTTCTCTCCCTGTGGTTGTTGATCTGTTTGAGGAGGGTTTCCCACTCCTCTCTGGGATTGTAGTGTTCGGGGTTGTGGTTCTCTGATTCCTTTCTTTCTCCCTGTGCTCTCTTCTCACGTCTGCTGCCCTAATTCTCTCGTCCCTTGTCATATTCCTATGGAGGAATACGTTTTTGAACATCTGTATATTTGCTAGTCCGCTCTTCCTTGCTAACAGGTCCTCTTTCGTGTTCTCTCTCTTGAATACCACCTTTATCAATAAGTCTCTCTCCTTGTTGTACTGTCCAAGCCTGAAAACCTTTTCAATATTCAGGTCAGCCCTCTCCATCTGTACCTATTTAAGGATCTTGGTAACTACATTTTTGTCCTTCTCTCTCTGCTCCGCTGAGGGTACAGTATGAGGGTGGCATACACTGGTTTTGCGCTAACAGAGGCATAAGGGAAGCATGCACAGGGTGTACGCTAGGAGAGGCATGAAGGAGGCATACACTAGATGTGCGCTAGGAGAGACATAAGGGAGGCATACACTGGATGTACGCTTGAAGAGGCATGAAGGAGGCATACACTGGATGTGCTCCAGAGAATCAGGAGGGAGGTATACACTGGATATGCACTAAGAGAGGCACGAGGGAGGCATACACTGGATGTGCTCCAGAGAATCAGGAGGGAGGTATACACTGGATATGCACTAAGTGAGGCACGAGGGAGGCATACACTGGATGAGCGCTAGGAAAGGCATGAGGGAAGGATACATAGGATGAGCACTAGGAGAGGCATTAGGGAGGCATACAATGGGTGTGCTCTAGGAGAGGAATGAGGGAGGCATACACTGGACGTACTCTAGGAGGCATGGGGGATCTAGGAGGCAGCTGAATGGCCAGCGCTTTGGATTCGTAGTCCTGAGGTTCCGGGTTCGATCCCCGGTGGAGGCGGAGACAATTGGGCAAAAAGTTTCTTTCACCTTGATGCCCCTGTTACCTAGCAGTAAATAGGTATCTGGGAGTTAGACAGCTGGTACGGGCTGCTTCCTGAGGGTGTGTAACAAAAAGGAGGCCTGGTCGAGGACCGGGCCGCGGGGACTCTAAGCCCCGAAATCATCTCAAGATAACCTCAGGATAAGAGAGGCATGAAGGAAGAATACACTGGACGTGCTTTAGGAGAGTTATGAGGGAGGCATACACTGGAAATTGATATGGGTGTTTCATTAGCAGTGACAAAGAGAATACTTAAACAAATATCTAATGAAGATCTCACCGACCTAAGTAATTCACAAAGACCTGAAAGTTGTAGCGTTAAATATTATGATAGATATCGTGAGGAGACATTCACATATGGGACTAATAGAACAAGAATCCGGCAATGTGATGTTATAGTGGCCAGAATACGCCTGGGATATAGACGTATCTGGCAGCTTTCTCAAAACCCAAATGTCGAGTACACAATGTGTCAACTTTGTGAAAGAGAAAACATGAACTCTCTTGAACATTATATTGTAGAATGTCCCATACTGACTGACTTTCGCCCTCCTGGGCTAAGGTATGCTGAACTCTGTAATTACTATATGAGTACTGGAACACTTGATGATATATTGGACTTGTATCCAAGATTGACCATGTAATATATCAATTATACAATGTATGTATGTGATGTAACTATATAACCTGAGCTTGTAAAAGCACCTTAATCACCTTCAGTGATTAAGTGCTTAATTGCACACTAGTTTCTTTATCAGCTATCTCATCCTGTCAGAGTACATGAGACAAACGTATGTGAATGCATGTGTGTGTATATATGTATGTATATGTGTGTGTAGGTATATGTATGGGTATAAAGTATATATGGAAGCTGATCAGAATTACATTTCACCTTCGTAAATGTACATTAATGACACTATGTAAAAGACACATCGAACACCTTATGTAGGGAATACGTAAATCTGTGTATTTATGTATTTACGTATGTAGGTTAGCTTAGCATTTTAAAAGCATCGAATCACCTTCTGTGGTTGAGTGTTCAATAAACCCTTGAACTATATGTTTAACACTTCTCTAACCCTGTCCATGGAAGACAGAAGAAAATGTATATATACTGGTTAGCATTGTAAATGTGTGGCCACGTCTGTGGTAGAATATAATAATAATAAAAAAAAAAACTGGATATACTCTTGGAGAGGTATGAGGGAGGCAAACCCTGGATGTGCTCTAGGAGAGGCATGAGGGAGGCATGCCAACCCCGGACCCCCTCAGCCGCATCACGTCAGACCCCCCTAAACCCCCTGTTCCAGATCCTCCCAGCCCCCTCACACCTCAGACCCACCCCCCAGGTCCTCCATCCTAGGCTCACCCATCCCAGACATCTCTTGCCCCCCAACTCCAGTGGAATCAACAGAAACTGAGAATGGACAGAAGAGAGTCAGCTTCAAAGTCATGTACTCGAACATAGATGGGATTACAAACAAGGCCAGTGGACGTAGGGAAAGAACACAAGAAGTAAACCCAGATGTAACTGGACTCACAGAAAGGAAACTCTCAGGAATCATAACGATTCTGGGGTGTTCTGGGGTGTTTCCCCAGGACTACACTGTAATAAGGAAAGAGAGGGAAGGAAGGGGAGGAGGCGGAGTGGCTCTACTGATGAGAAAGGAATGGAGTTTCGAGGAGTTGGTTATTCTGGGCTGCTAAGAGTTCAGGAGACTTCATAACAAGCACCATGACGATGGGAGGACCAAGAGTAGTAGCAGCAGTGATATATAACCCTCCACCAAATGACAGAAGACCCAGGCAAGAGTATGACAGAAACAACAAGGCAGTTAACATTATCATTGAGAGAGCAGCCTCTGCTGCCTGTAGAAATCGATCCCATCTGCTCATCATGGAAGGATAGACTGGGAAAACAGGGAACCACATAGAGGTGAGGAAACAGGAAGAGCGAAACTGCTGGAGGTGACGATTAGAAACTTTTTAAGTCAGCATTTCAAGGGTCCCGCGAGAATGAGAGGCAATGATGAACCAGCAAGACACGACCTAGTGTTCACTCTGAACGATTCGGACATAAGAGAAATCGGTCTTGAAGCCCCCCCCCCCCCCCCGTGGGTATGAGTGATCACAGTGTACTGTTGTTTAAGTAGTATTTGAGGGCGAAGAAGGGTTAATGTACTCAAGGAAGGGACCAGAAAGCAAGAGACCGGCATTTCGGAAGGGAAACTATTAGGAGATGAGAAAATTCCTAACTGAATTAGCTTCGAAAACAGAGCTCAGAGGAAAAACGGTTCAAGACATGATGGACTACATCACACAGAAGTGTAACGAGGCAGCCGGCTAGTTCGTCCCAGTCCAAAAGGAAAAAAATGAAATGGTGATGAGAAACCCATGTTTTAATCAGAGTTGTAAGCTAGCAAAGCAACTACGTAAAAGGGCGTAAAAACTATAGAAACAACAGAACACTAGAGAGCAGAGAAAGTTACCAGAGCGCCAGAAATGAATACGTCAGGGTGAAAAGAGAGGTAGAGAGGCAATATGAAAATGACAAGACGAGCAAGGCAAAGACTCAACCCAAACTGCTGCATAGCCACATCAGGAGGAAAACAACAGTGAAGGAACAGGTAATGAAACTGAGGATAGGAGCAGAAAGATTCACTACAAACGACAAGGAAGTGTGCGAGGAACTCAATAAGAAATTACAGGAAGTCTTCACCTTAGAGCAAGGAGAAGTCCCAAAGATAAGAGAGGGAACATCAAACCGGACACATGTGATTACCAGTGGGGAGGTGAGGAAGCATCTGCTAGATTTGGACGTGACAAAGGCTATAGGCCCGGATGGAATCTCACCATGGATCCTTAAGGAAGGAGCAGATGCTCTGTGCCTACCACTCTCCATGGTGTACAACTAGTCACTGGTAACAGGTGAACTGCCAAAAATTTGGAAGACAGCCAATGTAGTCCCTATATACAAGAAGGGAGATAGGCAGGAGGCACTGAACTACAGGCCAGTGTCCCTAACTTGCATTCCATGCAAGATGATGGAGAAGATTATGCGAAAAAAGCAAGTGGAACATCTGGAGCAGAAGACCTTTGTAACACAACATCAGCATGGGTTCAGAGATGGCAAATCATGCCTAACAGGATTAATTGAGTTCTATGACCAAGCAACAAAAATCAGGCAAGAGAGAGAGAGGGCTGGGGAAACTGCATATTCCTGGACTGACAGAAAGCTTTTGACACAGTTCCACATAAGAGACTAGTGCACAAACTGGAGATGCAGGCGAGAGTGAAAGGGAAGGTACTCCACTGGATAAGATAGGTAAGGTCTCGGAGTGGAGGGGAATCACCAGTGGAGTCCCACAGGGATCAGTCCTTGGACCTCTACTGTTTCTGATATACGTAAATGATCTCCCAGAAGGAATTGACTCCTTCCTCTTGATGTTTGCTGATGATGCAAAGTTATGAGGAGGATCAAGACAGAGGAGGATAGTATGAGGCTACAAGATGACCTAGACAAACTGAAGGAACGGTCCGACAAATGGCTACTAAAGCTCAACCCAAGTAAATGTAAGGTAATGAAACTAGGAGGAGGAACTAGGAGGCCAGTCACTGTATACCGAGTGGAAGATGAAATCCTTCACGAAACGGACAGAGAGAAAAATGTAGGAGTTGATATCACGCCAAACCTGTCTCCCGAAGACCACATCAAAAGAATAACATCAGCGGTCTATGCGAGGCTGGCTAACATCAGAACTGCTTTCAGAAACCTGTGTCAGGCGTCCTTCAGAACCTTATATACCACATATGTAAGGCCAATCCTGGAGTATGCAACCCCAGCATAGAGCCCGTATGTAGTCAAGCATAAGACGAAGCTGGAAATAGTTTAAAGGTATACCACTAGGCTAGTCCCAGAACTAAGAGGCACGAGTTATGAGGACAGATTACGTGAACTGCATCTCACGTCGCTGGAAGACAGAAGATCTAGGGAAGACATGATCACCACATACAAAATTCTCCGGGGAATTGACAGGGTAAACAAGGCTGGATTATTTAACACGGGTGGCACACGCACATGGGGGCACAGGTGGAAGCTAAGTACCCAAATAAGCCACAGAGACATTAGAAAGAATTTTATTATTAGGCAGTGATGTGGTGGAGGCTGACTCCATACACAGTTTCAAATGTAGATATGATAGAGCCCAGTAAGCTCAGGAATCTGTACACCAGTTGATTGACAGTTGAGAGGCGGGACCAAAGAGCCAGAGCTCAACCCCCGCAAGCACAACTAGGTGAGTACAACTAGGTGAATATACTGGACGTGTTCTTGGAGAGGCATACACTGGGTTTACTCTAGGAGAGGCTCATGGGTCACAAACCACACATGTGACACAAACCACACATGTGACACAAACCACACATGTGACACAAACCACACATGGGACACAAACCACACATGTGACACAAACCACACATGGGACACAAACCACACATGTGACACAAACCACACATGGGACACAAACCACACATGTGACACAAACCACACATGTGACACAAACCACACATGTGACACAAACCACACATGGGACACAAACCACACATGTGACACAAACCACACATGGGACACAAACCACACATGTGACACAAACCACACATGGGACACAAACCACACATGTGACACAAACCACACATGTGACACAAACCACACATGTGACACAAACCACACATGGGACACAAACCACACATGGGACACAAACCACACATGTGACACAAACCACACATGGGACACAAACCACACATGTGACACAAACCACACATGTGACACAAACCACACATGTGACACAAACCACACATGTGACACAAACCACACATGTGACACAAACCACACATGTGACACAAACCACACATGTGACACAAACCACACATGTGACACAAACCACACATGGGACACAAACCACACATGGGACACAAACCACACATGTGACACAAACCACACATGTGACACAAACCACACATGTGACACAAACCACACATGTGACACAAACCACACATGTGATAGGTCTACTTCGACAAACTACGAGATATTATAGTCGCCAGTGAATCCTAATTTTCATATAGTTCGTAAAATATAATTGATAAAATGGCTCAAAATACATGTTTGTGATAATCTCGTATGAATACCAAGATCACACAAGCTTTCATTATAACAAACAGTTTTGTACTTTATTGCTTTACTTAAAATACTTTTTAATTCATATTATATAAAAAAATCTGAGTTTTTAATATTTTTAATTGATTGATACATTGAATCCAAAATTATTGAAATAAATATATTTTACTGATGTATCAAATAGTATTTATACCAATCATACTTCATGGTCTCACCTGTATCCCTTTTCCTGTGCCGATGTGTTCTACTGCAATATGCATAGTCATCCACTTGAGGATGATCGTCCTCCTTAACCTCGAATTCAGCTGCAAGTTCAAAAACTTTGTCTACGGCGAGATTATCCTGTTGAGGTGACAGCAACTCCACACTCCTGTCTACCACACCTGTCACACAAGTGGAGAAAACATATATTTACTGTGACGTAATTTACGGAACACAACACATTACTACACTAAGTAATGATACACACAACACAATACTCCTACTGCTACTCTTGTTGGTCGCTGGGCGTCACCAGTGTTGTACAGGCATCACGTGACGTCACCAGTGTTGTACCGGCATCACGTGACGTCACCAGCGCTGTACCGGCATCACGTGACGTCACCAGTGTTGTACCGGCATCACGTGACGTCACCAGTGTTGTACCGGCATCACGTGACGTCACCAGTGTTGTACCGGCATCACGTGACGTCACCAGTGTTGTACCGGCATCACGTGACGTCACCAGTGTTGTACCGGCATCACGTGACATCGCCACAGGAGAAGTAAGATGGGGAGGGTGACGTCAGAGAAGATGCAGGGACAGAGCCGGGGAAGATCCAACACTTTCTTACCAGGTGGGTAGGAAGATGGAGAGGAAGCCCAGGTTACTGTGAGATACAGGCGTCCCAGTAGTAATGTACTGTGTGACAGCCTCCAGAGTCTCAGCAGGAAATAACGAGAGTGGACAACTGGAGTTGCGTGGTGACCACCGGCCAGGTCGGACGCTCCTGAGGTCTCTCCGCACTGGCTAGTGTTTACGTTGGGTGATTGCTTGTTTGCCCTGCTGGTGGTGGTTTGCCACTGACAGGGTGACGTTTGCCTTCGCCATGGGGTCATCTCGCCCTCCAGTGCAGAGGACATTGTCGGCTGGTCTAGCGTTTACGGTGCCGGTGGACCATCCATTGGTTGGTGTCGCCCTGGTGGACGTGCTTCATGTGCAGCTGTCGGACCTGGTGGGCGTCCAGCTGCTTCAGGGCAACCGTGCTGTGGTCAAGTTCCGCCTCCAGGCTGCCTTTCAGGTGTTTCTCGAGCGTTGTGAGGGGCGTGTTTACCCACTCCCTGATTCAGCTGGCTCAGTTAAGGTGGTGAATCTTAGTGTCACCTTGACGTCTGTGGCGGTGCATGGTGCCCCCTTCGAATTTCAGGACGACTTTTTAACCTCCTGTTTTGAGCGATTTGGGACCGTGTTAAGTGTTCGTTGGAACAAGGTCGTTGCCGGGCACTGTGTTGGTATGCTTGACGGCTCCCGCACCCTGACGATGTCGCTGAAGTGTAGTGTACCGTCGTCGATGTCCGTGTTGGGTTACACGCTCCGCTGCTTGTACCGGGGTCAACCGCGCACCTGTTATCGGTGTGGTCACGAGGGTCACCTGGCTGCGGCGTGCGACGTGGGTGCAACTGGTAGGGTGCATGTTTTTCGTGCAGGGGATTTCCCGCCCTTGTTACGTTCGGACGGTTCTGAGGATGGAGTAGGTGCTGTGCCTGAGGCGCCTGATTGCCTGTCTGCTGCTCCGCCTGTTGGGGCGAGTTCTACGGCGACACGTCAGGTGACTGCTATGGCCCCTGGGGTTGTTGAGCCGGTGTGTGTGGGTGTCGGGCCGTCGCCTGAGCTGCGAGTAGTGCAGGATGTCCCGGTGGAGGTCCATGTCCCGCCCCCGCCTGTGGATGTGATACCGGCTCCCGGGAACGCGGGTTCTGCTGTTTTAGAGGGGGTGCTTCGGCAGGGGGAGGTGCCTGCCGTGCCTGTGTGTGTTGGTGAGTGTAGTTCTGCTCTTTCCATCCCTTTGCAGAAGCGTGCGCGTCGGTGTTCTGAGGCTGTTTCCCTGGATGATGTGGACAGTGTGGGTGATGTGGCCTCTGTGGACTCTTCGGACGGTGCGGGTGTGGCCTGTGTGGATGTAAAGATGGTGGCCGTGCCTGCGGCGGGGCCTGCTGGGCGTGGTGTGGTGAGGCCTGTCTCGAAGCGTTCACGGCGGGCTCGGAGTGTCTCTCCCCTTCGTGGTGTGCCTTGGGAGGAGGTGGGGGAGTATGGTAATCTGGCGTCCCCCGCCGAGAATGGTGGTGCTGTGAGGGGCTCCGACGTTGCTACCTGTGCCTCTCCTCCTGCGTCTCCTGCTGTTGGATCTCCGCAGTGGGGGGTTGTCCCTGCTGATCGGGACCTCGTCGTGATGTTGCGGAAAGATGTGCGCCAGAGGGCCTCGGCTCCTGTGCCCGGTGGTGGGGTCGGTGCCGCGCCTGCGTCCCCTGCTGTATCCCCTCCTTCCTTGCTCCAGTCTGGGGATTGCCTAGTCCCGTCTGCTGGGGTCGTGCCCTGTGAGGTTCCGGAGTTGGGCCCTTATCGGGATGCCCGGGTGCTTCCGATCCCGTGGTGCTCGTCCACTGTCTGGGTGTCGCGGGTGAAGGAGTTTGTGTATAGGGTGCCGGATAGGATGTCTCAGCCGAGGGCGCCGCCTGGTGGCCGGCTGCCCGCTGACCTGCGGGTGATATGGGAAGCGTACTGCTTGCGCTTTCCGATACACAAGTTTCCGGAGAAGTATTAGTTCCCGTCTTGCGCACGCTGCTAAGCCGTGCATGGATCAGCTGCCACCGTGATCACGACGCCCCGCCCCCCGGTGCGGGGAGTCTCCCTCTAACGTTCGCCTCTGTTTTCGTCGCCACTCCTCTCTCTACGGCCCATCACATCTACCGCTTTTGACTTTCTTCTCCTCCTGACCGTCAACGCGTCTCCTTACATCTGTCCTGGTGCAGTCATCGGGAGGGTTACCCCTTCATGCAAACTGCGCCTATTCTCAAGAAGAAGAGTGGACAACACGAAGACGACCGGGATGAGGATGGACATCGGCCTGGCGGAGAGGTGACACCGAACTGAATAACTGAAGACTGGGAGCGGAGGGTGGAAACACCTGGCGGTGAATCATGAGCAATACTCAGGTTCAGAATGGAGACGACAGGACAGAGGGGAGCTGGTGGAGGTATTGGGGTCTGAGGCCTGACAACGGTTGCCGAATTGAGAAAGGGGTGAAGGGCTGGGCGGAGAAGTGTTATGCAACACACGGGCATAAGTCATGTCGGAGAAAAAATAAGATGTTGATCCGAGTGACGTGTCCCAGGAATAGAAATCCGATCGCATTATTATAAACTGCGAATGGCTTCCTCAAATATAAAGCATATGCATGAGCAGGAGAGGCAGGGTGGTAGAATGCTTCACCGCAACTGATGCAGCAAGGCTGGGGAGAAGAGCACCGTCTTAGGATGACCCGGGACTCCACTCAAGGGGGCACAAGGACACTTTGCTAGTGCATCGCAAGAGACCATGTCCAAATTTCCAACAACTACTGCAAAGATGAGGAGTGGGGATGTATCCCTGAACGTAGCATCCATCTGGTACCTTCAAGAATAATGGAAGATAAAAGGGACCTACCATCAGTATTGAATTTGACTACCTGAGGAGGTTGACGAAGACGACCACCACGAGGTGGTCAAGTGAACGTATCCATCTGAAGGATGGAATGGTCTTGGGCTTAATATCCTCGTGGCAGTATTTCAGCTCTCTATCTCCAGTCGCGACATGTTGCGGGAGAATGACTGTGTAATGCTGGCATTTAACCGGCCATTTTTGGAGACCGGAACTGGGGTCTAACCAGTGCAGGTCAACAATGCCAGGTGGTCTGCTGCCTACTGATAACCGGCTGCAACTACACGTGTGCCAACACGGGTGGGCTTAAAAGTGTCATGGGTGTCACTGAATGAACCAGGTGTTTATGGATGTATAAATCATCAGGACGTGTATGATCAATGTGAGAAAGATCAAAATACTTAGTCCACTTGGCAGGACTAAAACAAATCCTGGAACATAAACGAGTAGATAGAAAGTATTTGTGTATGTGTGCAGTCGTTATTGCGCTGAGCTTCCCCAGAATAAGGAGCATTCTGGTGCACTTAAAAGGTGCAGCGTTCAAAACGAGAGATGGAGCCACTCCAGGTGACGAGGTGGTCACCACTGGCGGCATGGCGTTCAACCCTGACACGGAAGTGGGAGGGGAACGGAAAACGTCACTTGGGAGAGTCAAGAAAGGAGCCTTGTCTGGCCCAACATTGACTACGGAGCGCGATCTTACATCACCGGCCGACTCGGGGGTCTGGTCGCCCACCTCTCGAGTATGTGTAGAAGTCAGTTTGGTATCCATACAGCATTAATTTCAAAATTCTATGTCTCGGAGACAAGGGATACCACCTACCAGGACAGCTAAGGTGGTCGAGTGCAGGAAGGGGTGCGTCGTCTCCAGTGGTGATCCCCCTTTTTAACAGGGGAGACCTACTGCCTCGTACATTCTCCCCCACTAGGGCAAAGACCTTTTTTTCCCCTTTCACCCCAGCTTGGACACCCAATCATCCACCAAGTGCAGCCCTCGTGCGGAAATTTTGATGACGTGAGCAAGATTCCGACGGGTGTGTACCTTAGCTTATACAACATCCCGAGAAGGGCAAGAGTGGGAGGCCAAGGCAACTTTCATCAGCTGCAGTGAGTCGTACACGAGTCCCCTCACCATTACAAGATTATCCTCTGGAGGTGTTTTTTTTTTTTTGGTTAGATTACTATTACTTCCACCAGATATCAAGTCAGCACACTGTTGTTATGGTACCTGTTATGTAGTCACTGAAACCTTCACAGCCCTGAATAACCATCTCCTCAAAATCCCAGCCTTTTCTTACCAGCAGAGCTACACCACCACCACCTCTTCCCGCCCCCCCCCCCACACACGTGTGTGTGTGTGTGTGTGTGTGTGTGTGTGTGTGTGTGTGTGTGTGTGTGTGTGTATACTAACCTAGTTATACTCGCCTATTTATACTCACCTATTTGTGCTTGCGGGGGTTGAGCTTTATCTCTTTGGTCCCGCCTCTCAACTGTCAATCAACTGGCGTACAGATTCCCGAGCCTACTGGGCTCTATCATATTTATATTTGAAACTGTGTATGAAGTCAGCCTCCACCACATCACTGCCTAATGCATTCCATTTATTAACTACTCTGACACTGAAATAAATCTTTCTAATGTCTCTGTGGCTCATTTGGGTACTAAGTTTCCACCTGTGTCCCCTTGTTCGTGTTCCACCCGTGCTGAAGAGTCATTGTCCACCCTGTCAATTCCCCTGAGAATTTTGTAGGTGGTTATCATGTCTTCCCTTACTCTTCTGTTTTACAAGGACGTGAGGTTCAGCTTCTTCAGCCTTTCCTCGTAGCTCATACCTCTCAGTTCCAGGACAAGTCTGGTGGCATACCGCTGAATTTTCTCAAACTTTGTGTGTATGTGGTGTGTGTGTACTCACCTAATTGTACTCACTTATTTGTCTGCAGGATCGAGCATTGACTCTTGGATCCCGCCTTTCGAGCATCGGTTGTTTACATCAATGACTATGGTCCTATTTCCCTATCATACCTAGTTTTAAAATTATGAATAGTATTTGCTTCCACAACCTGTTCCTTAAGTGCATTCCATTTTCCCACTACTCTCACGCTAAAAGAAAACTTTCTAACATCCCTGTGACTCATCTGAGTTTCCAGCTTCCACCCATGTCCCTTCGTTCTGTTACTATTCCTTGTGAACATTTCGTCTATGTCCACTCTGTGTTTCCTTATATGCTTCTTCAGATGTGGACTCCATGATGAAGCGGCATACTCTAAAACTGGCCTCACGTAGACAGTGTAAAGCGCCCTAAATGCCTACTTACTTAGGTTTCTGAATGATGTTCTAACTTTTGCCAGTGTAGAGTACACTGCTGTCGTTATCCTATTTATATGGGCTTAAGAAGATAGATTAGGTGTTACGTCCATGCCGAGGTCTCTTTCTCCCATCGTCACAGGTAGGCTGTTCCCCTTCATTGTGTACTGTCCCTTTGGTCTCCTAACTTCTAGTCCCATCTCCAAAATTTTACATTTGCTCGTGTTGAACTCAGTAGCCATTTCTCTGACCATCTCTGCAACCTGTTCAGGATCTCTTCGAGGATCCTGCAATCCTCATCTGTCACAACTCATCTCATCAACTTTGCATCATTTGCAAACATCGACATGTAGGACTCTACTCCTGTAAACATGTCGTTAACATATACTAGAAATAGAATTGGTCCCATCACCAATCCTTGTGTTACTCCACTCGTTACTGTTCGCCAGTCCGACTTCTCGCCCCTTACCGTAACTCTTTGGTTCCTTCCTGTTAGGTAGTTCCTTATCCATGCTAGGACCTTTTCCCCCACCCCCGCCTGCCTCTCAAGTTTGAACAGCAGTCTCATGTGCGGTACTGTATCAAAGGCTTTTTGGCAGTCCAGAAATATGCAGTCTGCCCAACCCTCTCTGTCCTGTCTTATGCTCGTTATTTTATCATAGAATTCAAAAAGGTTTGTTAGGCACGATTTCCCTTTCCAGAACCCATGTTGATGTTTGTTCACAAACCTAATGTTTTCCAGGTGTGCAACCAGTCGTAGCCTAATTATTCTTTCCAGTATTTTACAGGGGATGCTTGTCAGTGATACAGGTCTGTAGTTAAGTGGCTCGTCCCTATCGCCTTTCTTGAAGATCGGTATGATATTTGCCTTCTTCCAGCAACTGGGCAATTCTCCCGACATAAGTGACTCATTAAAGATCATTGCCAGAGGCACACTGAGGGCCTGCGCAGCTTCTTTTAGTATCCACGGTGATACTTTGTGTGGTCCAACTGCTTTAGTTGCATCCAGTGTTGTCAACTGTTTCATTACCTCCTTTGCTGTCACCTCTATATCTGATAGTCTTTCATCTAGGGTAATCCCTTCTACCAATTTAAGCTGCTCAGGCTCGGTAGTGAACACTCCATGGAAACTGGCATTCAGTGCCTCACAGATTTCCTTGTCACTTTCAGTATATGCCCCCCTCTGTTTTCCTTAGCCTTGTCACTTGGTCGTTCACCGACATTTTTCTTCTTATATGACTGTGTAGTAACTTAGGTTGTTTTTTCGCTTTGATCGCAATATCGTTCTCATAGTCCCTTTCCGATGTTCGTCTTATGTTAATGTAATCGTTCCTAGCTCTGCATCTGATCCTGTTGTCCTCTGTCCTTTGTCTTCTGTACTTCCTCCACTCCCGCCTGCTGGCCATTTTTGCTTCCTGACACTGTCTATTAAACCATGGGTTATTATATTCCCTCTTATTTTTTCCTTTTACTGTTTGTATAAATCTCTCTTCGGCCTCCTGGCATTTCTGTATGACTAAGTCCATCATATCTTGGACTGTTTTTCCTCTAATTTCTTCCTCCCACTACACTTCACCCAGATAGTCCCTTATCCTCTTATAGTCCCCTTTCCTGTAGTCAACTCTCCTTTCCCAGACCTCTTGTCCCATGGTCACAAATTTGAATTCCATCATGTAGTCAAAGACTAGGACACAATGGTCGCTGGCCCCGAGAGGTATTTCATGCTCCAAATTCTCAATGTCTTCTACGTTCTGGTTGAAAATCAGGTCTAATAGACTCGGTGCATCTCCTCCTCTTTCCCTTGTGTCCTTCGTTAGGAAATTGTGTTAGGAAATTCCTGTGTATAACATCTACTAACTTTGCTCCCCACGTTTCGTCCTCTCCATGGGGATTCCTTGATTCCCAATTTATCTCTCCATGATTTAGGTCCCCCATGATCAGCAGCTTCGCTCTCATTCTGTGGGCTAGTGTTGCTGCCGTCTGCAGTTCGTCAATTCATGCCTTGTTGTTGTCATCATACTCCTGCCTGGGTCTTCTACTGCTTGGAGGGGGATGTAGATTACCAAGATCACAATCTTCCTCCCATCTACTGTCAGAGTTCCATGTATGAAGCTTGTGCACTCATTGGTAACCCGATTTCCCAGGTCTTCAAACTTCCATTTCCGCTTTATTAGGAGTGCCACTCCCCCTCCCTGTCTCTGTTTCCTCTCTTTTCTTATCACCTGGTAGCCTTTTGGAAAGATTGCATCTGAGATCATGTCATTAATTTTAGTTTCCACAATTGCAACTATGTCAGGATCTTCCTCACTCACTCTTTCTTTTATCTCTTCTGCTTTATTAGATACCCCATCAGCATTGGTGAACCAAACCTTGAGATTCTTCGTGGAAACTTTTGTACAAGTGTTCGCACTTTCTCTGGGGTCTACGGGATCTGTGGGGTGTCTGGGGGTGAATGGGGGCTGGGGGGGATCTGGGGGATCTGGGGGGTGTCTGGGGGGTGACTGGGGGCGGGGGGGATCCGGGGGATCTGGGGGGTATCTGGAGGGTGACTGGGGGGACCCGGGGGTGTCTGGAGGGATCCGGGGGGTGTTTGGGGGGTGAAAGGGGTGGTGGAAGTGGAAGTGGTGCTTAGGGGGCAAATGAGGGCTGGGTATCTAGGAAGGTAGATAGGAGGGTCTGGGGTATGGCCTGGGTAGGTACGTCTGGATTAGGAAGGGCATACTGGGTCTGAAGATTAGGGAGGGTCTGATAGGCATAGGTTGGGAGATAGCGTAAGGTTGGAAGTCAGATAGAGGTTGAGAGGTTTGGGGGAAGGATAGAGGGGGTAGAGGGGTCACATGGAAGGAGAGGGGATGAGGAGGGGTGAGGGCTGGGCGGGTTTTGGGGGTTGAGGGGGTGATGGGTGGGCGGGTTTTGGGGGTTAAGGGGATGAGGGGGTCCTTGGAATGTGGGATGAAGCAGATGGATTTGAATGCAGTGGGGTCAGAATGCAGTGGGGTCACGAATCTTATTACGATCCTGCCAATTCTCCCGAACCTCGTATTATGTTATTGTTTTCTCTACGTAAATATTGCTGTCAGTTGTATAAGATTTGTGTATATAGATATATATACATTATATATATATAACATAGATAGCTGGGTAGTGTGTGTAAGGTTTGTTTTGGTGGTGGATGTCACGTGAAATTAGCCGTGTGGGCGGTTGACAATATTTGGGAATGGCCAGGGCGATTGTTGGCAAAACAATTGCCTATAGTTTTATATTTATTTATTCCCATATGTGGTAGCCGTAATATTTCAAGGAATGTGAGACCGGTAATTACAACTCTTAGTTAATAATGTTGGAGTTTAGGGCTGACCTTTGTAAATAGAATGTTCACAATGTTCATGCGAACGTTAATTGGTGTTTGGGTAGACGGTTAGTCGACGTTGGGCCTGCGGACCACGTCCTGGGCAGTAGAGTGGCGGCTGCGGTCGAGTGCAGTTGTGTTTAAGCTAAGTTCTTGGTTTTTGTTATTTTAAGCCCATATAAATATTAATTTATCTGGATAGAGGATTTTAGTGTATTTATGGCTTACTCCATATTCCGGTGATAGTGCTCAGGTCTCAAATAATTACTTGCTTTCTATAGTATTACATGCTGATAAATATTTCTGGCTACTATTTATTTAATGGTTGTTAAGTTGTCACCCTTAGCAAAATATATTGTTCTCCCGTTTTTATACAGTGATTAATTATACCCCTAGACACCTATTGGCATGGCAGATTTTTATTTGTTCTTTACACTGTGGGGAAAAGAACATTATTTAGTCTCAAGGGTCGTGACAAGGGGGTCCTTGGAATGTGGGATGAAGCAGATGGATTTGAATGCAGTGGGGTCAGAGGGGTCAGGGGAGGTGTTGGGGAGATAAGCAGGGGCAGGGAGGGCTGATTTGGGGTGGGAGTGACCTGGGAAGCAGGTGTGAGCTGGTTAGCACGGGGTGGGGCATAGGGTGCGTTGGCATTGGGGTGTGTAACTACGCTCAGATGGGAAGAGGTGTATCGTGAAGTTTTGCTCGCTCTGTGGGCTATCTGTTCCTCTTTCGTCATGAATTTGTCCCGTGCTCTCAGTCAGCAGATAACAGAACCAACTAGGAACGAAAACACGCTGGACCTGATATTCCCGAACAATGAGGAGCTAATCAGAGACATTACCGTCTCAGACACTACGCACTCGGACCACAAGCTCATTGAAGTGTAAACTAACATTAATAACGGTAGTAGGCCCAAGAGAAACAACAAGCGAGAAGGGTTATTCAATAAATTCAATTTTAATAATAAGAGGATAGACTGGGAGAAAATAAACAGGGAACTTACAAACATTCAATGGGAAAATGTTCTAAGAAATAAAAATCCTACACAAGGAATAGAAAAACTGACTTCTGAAGCATATGAAGTCTGTCTGAAACATGTTCCTTTGAGGAATGCCAGAAAGAGGTCCAATGTAGAAAGAGAACACAGACGACATTACAAAATTAGGAAGAAATTAACGGAAATGCTTAAGCAGACACGACTCTCCATACAAAGAAGAAATAATTTAAACAGGGAGATTGAAGAAATCGAACAGAGACTGAAGCATTCCTATCAGACTGAAGAAAGGCAACTAGAACAGAAAGCAATTCCAGAAATAAAGAAAAAAAATATATTTCTTCACATATGCTAAATCAAAAGCGAAAACCACTGCCAGTATTGGACCTATTCGTATTAGTGAAGGTTCATACACTGAGGATGACAAAGAAATTAGTGAAATCTCAAAAAAGAAGTATGAGGACATGTTTAGCACTCCGATACTCAGCATGAAAGTGGAAGATTCGGACAATTTCTTAATAAATGATACTCAAACACCTGTAAATATAACTGATATCAGCACGAGCGTGGCAGATTTTGAAAGAGAAATTGACAATATGCCCATGCACTCAGCCCCGGGTCCAGACTCATGGAATTCAATATTTATAAAGAAATGCAAAGTGCCAGTAGCACAGGAACTCAGTATAGTGTGGAGGGAGAGCTTGGACTCATGGGAGATACCAAATGCGCTTAAAGCAGCAGACATTGCCCCTGTACACAAGGGTGGTAGCAAAGCATTGGCAAAGAATTATAGACCAGTTGCACTAACGTCCCACATTATAAAAGTATTTGAGAGAGTGATCAGGAGTCAGGTCACTAGATTCATGGAAACCAATGACCTCCACAATCCAGGCCAACATGGATTTAGAGCAGGAAGATCATGCCTCTCACAGCTACTTGACCACTATGACAAAATCACTGAGGCATTAGAGGAAAAACATAATGCAGATTTCGTATAAACAGATTTTGCAAAGGCATTCGACAAATGTGACCATGGAGTGATAGCTCACAAAATGAGGTCAATGGGTATAACTGGTAAAGTAGGACGCTGGATACTCAATTTCCTGTCGAACAGAACACAAAGAGTAAAAGTCAATCAAGTAAAATCGAGTCCGAGCGCAGTTAAAAGCTCTGTACCTCAAGGTACAGTCCTTGCACCACTGCTGTTCCTTATTCTCATATCAGATATAGACAAAAACACAAGTCACAGCTTCGTGTCATCCTTTGCAGGTGATACAAAAATCAGCATGAAAATTACCTCTGCTGAAGACATTGATAAACTACAAACACATATTAACAAAGTTTTCGATTGGGCAGCAGAAAATAACATGATGTTTAACGGTGATAAATTCCAGGTACTCAGATACGGCAAAAATGAGGATCTGAAACATAATACAGGGTACCAAACACAATCGAATCTGCCCATTGTAGGAAAACAGCATGTCAAGGATTTGGGAATAATGATGTCCAACGACCTAACGTTTAGGGAGCATTACCAAGCAAATATTGCGTCAGCCAGAAAAATGATAGGATGGATTACGAGAACCTTCAAGTCCAGAGATCCCATCACAATGGTTGTACTCTTCAAATCACTTGTGTTGTCCCGTCTTGAGTACTGCTCAGTACTCACTTCCCCCTTCAGAGCAGGAGAGATTGCTGAAATTGAGGGAATACAGAGAACATATACGGCACGCATGGACGAGATAAAGCACCTAAATTATTGGGATCGTCTCAAAGCTCTCCAAATGTACTCACTAGAAAGGAGATGAGAGAGATACCAAATAATAGACACATGGAAAATACTGGAGGGCCAAGTACCAAATCTACACAGTAAAATAACAACGTACTGGAGTGAACGACATGGAATAAAATGCAGAATAGAACCAGTGAAGAGCAGAGGTGCCATGGGCACAATCAGGGAACACTGTATAAACATCAGAGGTCCACGGTTGTTCAACGTCCTACCAGCGAGCATCAGAAATATTACAGGAACAACCGTGGACATCTTCAAGAGGAAACTAGATTGCTTCCTTCAAGGAGTACCGAACCAACCGGGCTGTGGTGGGTATGTGGGCCTGCGGGCCGCTGCAAGCAACAGCCTGGTGGACCAAACTCTCACAAGTCAAGCCTGGCCTCGGGCCGGGCTTGGGGAGTAGAAGAACTCCCAGAACCCCATCAAGCAGGTATCAACCAGGTGTCAATATATACGTTGTAGTACTTTTCGCTACCTCTGAGTAAGTGTTTGTGATGCAGTATGTAATCCACTGCCTCTTCGTTAGTGAACTGTACCAGGACAGGTCGTTTCCTGTCACAGTTGTATGGCCCAAGGCGTCGGTAGTGTGTGTGTGCGTGTGCACGCGTGCGTGTGTGTGCGTGCGTGTGTGTGTACTCACCTATTTGTGCTTGCGGGGGTTGAGTTTTGGCTCTTTCCTCTCAACTGTCAATCAACAGGTGTAAAGATTCCTGAGCCTACTGGGCTCTATCATATCTACATTTGAAACTGTGTATGGAGTCAGCCTCCACCACATCACTGCCTAATGCATTCCATCTGTTAACTACTCTGACACTGAAAACGTTCCTTCTAACGTCCCTGTGGCTCACGTGGGTACTCAGTTTCCACCTGTGTCCCTTGTTTGCGTACCACCAGTGTTGAATAGTTTATCCTTGTTTACCGCGGTCGATTCCCCTGAGGATTTTGTAGGTTGAGATCATGTCTCCCCTTACTCTTCTGTCTTCCAGTGTCGTAAGGTGCATTTCCCGCAGCCTTTCCTCGTAACTCATGCCTATTAGTTCTGGGACTAGTCTAGTGGCATATCTTTGAACTCTTTCCAGCTTCGTCTTGTGCTTCACTAGGTACGGACTTCATGCTGGGGCCGCATACTCCAGGATTGGTGTGTGTGTGTGTGTGTGTGTGTGTGTGTGTGTGTGTGTGTGTGTGTGTGTGTGTGTGTGTGTGTGTGTGTGTGTGTGTGTGTGTGTGTGTGTGTGTGTGTGTGTGTGTGTGTGTGTGTGTGTGTGTGTGTGTCCCGATTCTCTGCACTTCATACCCAACCCGTGGATGGTAGTGGACCACAAACTGAACCGATAGGCGGATATGGACCGCATACCCAACCTGTGGGCAGTAGTGGGCCCCATACCCAACCCATGGGGTGGTAGTGAACCCCATACCCAACCCGAGGGTGGTAGTCGGCCTGATACCCAACCAGTGGGCGGTATAGGACCTTATTCCCCAACCCGTGGGTGGTAGTGGTCCCAATATCCAACTGATGGGGGGTAATGGACCCCATACCCGACCCATGGGAGGCTGTGGACCCCCATACACAACCCACGGGTTGGGTATAGGATCTCATACCCAACCCGTGGGCGGTATAGGACCCCATACCCAACCCATGGGTGGTTGTGGACCCCATACCCATCCCGTGGGCGGTATAGGATCCCATACCCAACCCGTGGGTGGTTGTGGACCACATACCCAACCCGTGGGCGATATAGGACCCCATACCCAACCAGTGGGTGGTTGTGGACCCCATACCCAACCTGTGGGCGGTAAAGGATCCCATACCTAACCCGTGGGTGGTAGTGAACCTCTTACCCAACTGATGGGCGGAAATGGACTGCATACCAAACCTCTGGGCAATAGTGCTCCACACACAAGCTATGGGTTGTTGTGGACCCCATACCCAACTCGTGAGTAGTAGGGCCAGGGCCATTGAAGCCGTAGCATAATTTTTTTTTATTTTTTGGAAACTTACTGCTGTGTCACACCAAACTGAACGAACTTTTAAAAACTTACTGCTGTGTCACACGCTTTTCAGGTTAAATTTTTTCAGAGTTGCACTTACAGCTGTGTCACATAAGTTTTCCAGCTAATTTTTTTCAGAGTCTAGTTTTAGTTTAAATCGTATCAAGACTTATCCTGGAACACTTACAGTTAAGACGTCACCCGTTTAAGACCGGATTTTTTCAGAGTTTCACTTATAGATATGTGGTGACCCATTTAAGACCGAATTTTATCGACATGACCGAATCTTATCTTATCATAGCCCGTTCTTATTACTATTTTCCTCTGTTTGTTCTGCTTCCAATCTCTATTATTCCTTGTATATTGTTGTTGTTGTTGTAGCATCCTTCCCTAATCTAACCCAACAAACCCTAACCTAACCTATCTTTAATTCAATATATTTTTCGTTGTACACCATCCACCCAGAACTTTATGTACATTTTAGCTTGCTAATTAAATTATATCAGAACATATTATTATTGTCTTGAAGAGGTTCTTTAAATGAACGAAGATAACATGTGAGAATCGATTGATGCATAAAGATGTCTTATAAAAGTAAAAATGTTAAATAAATGATCTTGAAACGTATTATTGCTGAGCAAAGATGTCTTTGAGAGATTAATTAAAGAGTGAAGATGATTAGAGAGAATCCTTCTAAAGTAAATACACAGTTAGAGACTTTTTAATGCATGAAGAGTGATCTTGATGACTCTGAGTGAGTCTTTTAACGGGTGAAGATGTCTTGGAGTGATTCTTTATTACACGAAGATGTCTTAGAAAGTTTCTTTGATGCACGAAGGTGAGTGAGAGATTACCTCCGATGACTCTCAGAATAACTTTTGATGGTATGAATAGTATTTTTTTTATGTCTTTGTGTCTATTCTTAATGTCTCTGAAAATAACTTTTGATAGCATGAATAGTATTTTCATGCGTTTCAGCGTCTCATTGGAGAATAAAGATGACATGAGAGTATTATTTGATGCGCAAAGATGTCTCAGAGAGTAAATTTAGTTAGATATATTACCATGAAGAGATTACATTTTCACTATTTTTCTTACTCAGCGAAGCATAATGTTAATTATGAACAATGTTGAGAGTTTCCTTTTACTATTTTTTTAACCAAAGAAGAGTTATTTTAGTTAAAAAATTATGAAAAGATGATGAACGTGACTATTTTCAGTTGATTGACAAAAACTTTAGTTAAGAAACGATAAGAAAAGAATGTCTTAGTGAATTTGTTCTTGAATAAATCCCAGTTTTTTCTTATGAACAGTGCCGGTAAGAAATATTAAGTAGATAAAGAAATACATCGACATACTTAATTGAAAAATAAACCTCAGTAAATGACTAAATAAATACTTTGTAATAAAGAAGTAATAATAAATAAATAAATTATAAATAAATAAATTATAAATCAATAATTATAAATATATATAATTATATAATTATAAATATATATAATTATATAATTATAAATATATATAATTATATAATTATAAATATAAATAATACTTGTAATAAATAAATTAAATAAATAAATAAATAAAGAGAATGCGATGAACACAGAGAACATGCAAGGAATTTGCATTGAACTTGCATATAACGTGGAAACATGAAAAAGAATATATACAGTATACAAAGAATGAACATTGAACTTGTGAAGAACATTCTGAGAACATGGAGAATATGACAAAGAACACAGAGAACATGGAAGAGAATGTGAAGAACATGGAGAAACAGGAGATATACATGAATAGAACTTGCAGAGAATATGCGAGGAATATGAATAGTGTGTAACAAGTTCTAAAGAGAACGTATCAAGACGTATCCTGGAAAACTTACAGTTAAGGCGTCACCCATTTAAGACCAAATTTGTTCAGAGTTTCACTTACAGATATTTGGTCACCCGTTTAAGACCTTTTTTTTTAAGTTTCAATTACATATTTGTGGTCACGCATATGAGACCGAATTTTTTCGATAAGACCGAATCTTATCTTAGCCCATTATTATTGCTCTCTCCTGTTTGTTCTGCTTCCAGCCCGTGGGGGTTAGTGGACCCCATACCAAACCCGTGGACGGTAGTGGACCCCATACCCAACCCGTGGACGGTAGTGGACCCCATACCCAACCCGTGGACGGTAGTGGACCCCATACCCAACCCGTGGACGGTAGTGGACCCCATACCCAACCCGTGGATGGTAGTGGACCCCATACCCAACCCGTGGACGGTAGTGGACCCCATACCCAACCCGTGGATGGTAGTGGACCCCATACCCAACCCGTGGACGGTAGTGGACCCCATACCCAACCCGTGGACGTTAGTGGACCCCATACCCAACCCGTGGGCAGTAGTGGACCCCATACCCAACCCGTGGGCAGTAGTGGACCCCATACCCAACCCGTGGGCAGTAGTGGGCTCCATGTATCTATCTAAGTATTGTTATAGAATACGGATAAACTGAATCCATCTTAGAGAAAACATCTTAAGCCATAGACTTCAGTAATAATTTAATGTTTATTTAATTTATCCTATAACCTAATTTAGCCATAAGACCATCAGATCCCTAATATAACTGATAACTGGAATAATGAAAATTAAAAATATAAATATAGGATAATATCTAATCCTACTAAATAATTATATTTGTATAGCAAGTTGCTGGCAGTTTATTATAACAATGGTGGGACATGTAGTTAAACAATAATATATTAATATTCAATTATTGGAGCCTTATGAAAGCTTCATAGCATCAGAAACATTAAGATAAAGGAACTAGGTGGTACAAACTGTGAGGGGAAGGAGGCTGGTGTGTGAATATAACAGCATGATATACCACATGAACTCTTGTTCTAAAAACATCTTCTAGAAAGTACTTTGAGACCTGAGGATGGGTTTTTATACAATAAAAGTAAGTTATTGCTCACCAAGACTGCAGAGAGACTTTGGTTCAGCAGACAGACGCAGACTAACTTGCTCCGCTGGTTGTGCCCTGGAGCGTGACCACGCCAGATTAACTTGGTTATGGAAGCACTTGTCTATGTTGAGCTGCTGAGCGTCGGTGACGACTTCTCCATCGTCCCGGCTGTACCACACAACCACCTGTGGCAAGGTCAGGCTCAATACTCTGTTATATGTTGACAATGTTATTCTAGTACTCAGTATTCTAGCAATCTAGTACTCACCTGATTGTGCTTGTAGGGGTTGAACTTCGGCTCTTTGGTCCCGCCTCTCATCCGTCGGTCAACTGGTTTACAGATTACTGAACCTATTGGACTCTATCATATCTGCACTTGAAACTGTGTATGGAGTCTATCTCCACCACATCACTGCTTAATGCATTTCATTTGTTAACACTCTGATATTGAAAAAGTTCTTTCAGATGTCTCTGTGGATCATCTGGGTACTCAGTTTTCATCTGGGTTTCCTTGTGCATGTTGAACTTGTGTTAAATAATCTGTCTTCATCAACTCGCTCAATTCCTCTGAGAATCTTGTTTGTGGTGATCATGTTTCCCTGAACTCCTCTCTTCCTGTGACGTGAGGTTTAGTTCCCATAGTCTCTGCTCACAGCTCATACACCTCATCTCGTGACGTGAGGTTTAGTTCCCATAGTCTCTGCTCACAGCTCATACTCCTCATCTCGTGACGTGAGGTGTAGTTCCCATAGTCTCTGCTCATAGCTCATACTCCTCATCTCGTGACGTGAGGTGTAGTTCCCATAGTCTCTGCTCATAGCTCATACTCCTCATCTCGTGACGTGAGGTGTAGTTCCCATAGTCTCTGCTCATAGCTCATACACCTCATCTCGTGACGTGAGGTTTAGTTCCCATAGTCTCTGCTCACAGCTCATACTCCTCATCTCGTGACGTGAGGTTTAGTTACCATAGTCTCTGCTCATAGCTCATACACCTCATCTCGTGACGTGAGGTTTAGTTCCCATAGTCTCTGCTCACAGCTCATACTCCTCATCTCGTGACGTGAGGTTTAGTTACCATAGTCTCTGCTCACAGCTCATACTCCTCATCTCGTGACGTGAGGTTTAGTTACCATAGTCTCTGCTCACAGCTCATACTCCTCATCTCGTGACGTGAGGTTTAGTTACCATAGTCTCTGCTCACAGCTCATACTCCTCATCTCGGGTACTAGTCTGGTGGCATACCTCTCAACCTTCTCTAATTTAGTCTTGTGCTTGACCAGATACGGACGTCAAGCTGGAGCTGCCTACTCCAGGATTAGTTTGACATACGTGGTATACAAAGTTTAGAATGATTTCTTACATAAGTTTCTTCATGCAGTTTTTATGTTGGCCAACCAAGCATATGCCGCTGATGATATCCTCTTGATGTGGGCTTCGGGGTACAGGTTTGGCATGATATCAATCCCCAGATCTTTCACTCTCTCTGATTATTGAATGATTTCATCTCCCAAATGGTACCTTGTATCTGGCTTCCTGCTCCCTACACCTACCTTCATTACTTTACATTTGCTCGAGTTAAACTCTAATAGTTATTTGTTGGACCATTCCCTCAGTTTGTCCAGATCATCTTTTAGCCTCATCAAGTATGTTTATTGAGATAAGAAAGAAATACATCTCAAAGGGACAGAGCAGCTTAGGCTATTTCTACCCCCCTTTAGCCTCATGCTGTCCTTCTCATATTTTTAGCATCATCAGCAAACATTGAGAGGAATGTGTCTATACCCTCCTGAAGATCATTCACGTATATAAAAAAACAGATAGGTCTGAGTTCACAACCGGTGGGATTCTGCTAGTGACTTCACCCCCCATCCTGAAACCTCACCTCACACAGTAACTCTGCTTCCTGTTTCTTAGGTACTCCCTTATTCATTGGAGCACCGTAATAGTTACTCCTGCATGTTTCTCCAATTTATGCACCAGCCTCTTATGGGGTTCCCTTCTCTTTCTTTCTTAATCTTTGTCAACTAGTCATAAAATTCTATTACGCTTGTGAGGCCAGATTTGCCGTCCCTAAACCCATGTTGGTGGTGTGTTTCGAAGTCCATTCTCTCTTGATGTGTTACTACATTCTTTCTCACAATCTTCTCCGTCACCTTGCATGGTAGACAAGTTAGGGACACTGACCTGCAGCTAAGTGCCTCTTGCTTGTCGCCTTTTTTTGTTTACTGACACTACATTGACTCTCTTCCAAATTTCTGGTAGGTATTTTTTCAAGTGACTTACTAGATACCATGGAAAGTGGCAAGCACAGGGATCCTGCACACTCTTTTATTATCCATGGAGAGAGAGATTTTTAATTTTGAGCAGGGATTAACGTTTTTTACTGCCTTTTGACAATTTTATGTGACGTAAGCCATTATGTCTTGCCCAGACTTTACTCTGAATACTGGTTTTCAAGGTATTTCCGTTAAGAATTTTCTTATCTCTTCATAATTTCTCTTTCGGAAATTTCCTTTCTGGTCCTCGCAATGTGTGTACTGGGTGGGTGGTCATGTACCACACTACACCTGTGTGTACTGGGTGGGTGGTCATGTACCACACTACACCTGTGTGTACTGGGAGGTTGATAATGTGCCACACTACACCTGTGTGTACTGGGAGGGTGGTCATGTACCACACTACACCTGTGTGTACTGGGTGGGTGGTCATGTACCACACTACACCTGTGTGTACTGGGTGGGTGGTCATGTACCACACTACACCTGTGTGTACTGGGAGGGTGGTCATGTACCACACTACACCTGTGTGTACTGGGAGGGTGGTCATGTACCACACTACACCTGTGTGTACTGGGAGGGTGGTCATGTACCACACTACACCTGTGTGTACTGGGTGGGTGGTCATGTACCACACTACACCTGTGTGTACTGGGTGGGTGGTCATGTACCACACTACACCTGTGTGTACTGGGAGGGTGGTCATGTACCACACTACACCTGTGTGTACTGGGAGGGTGGTCATGTACCACACTACACCTGTGTGTACTGGGAGGGTGGTCATGTACCACACTACACCTGTGTGTACTGGGTGGGTGGTCATGTACCACACTACACCTGTGTGTACTGGGTGGGTGGTCATGTACCACACTACACCTGTGTGTACTGGGTGGGTGGTCATGTACCACACTACACCTGTGTGTACTGGGAGGGTGGTCATGTACCACACTACACCTGTGTGTACTGGGTGGGTGGTCATGTGCCACACTACACCTGTGTGTACTGGGTGGGTGGTCATGTACCACACTACACCTGTGTGTACTGGGAGGGTGGTCATGTACCACACTACACCTGTGTGTACTGGGTGGGTGGTCATGTACCACACTACACCTGTGTGTACTGGGAGGGTGGTCATGTACCACACTACACCTGTGTGTACTGGGAGGGTGGTCATGTACCACACTACACCTGTGTGTACTGGGTGGGTGGTCATGTACCACACTACACCTGTGTGTACTGGGAGGGTGGTCATGTACCACACTACACCTGTGTGTACTGGGAGGTTGAGAATGTATCACAATACACCTGTGTGTACTGGGAGGTTGAGAATGTACCACACTACACCTGTGTGTACTGGGAGGGTGGTCATGTACCACACTACACCTGTGTGTACTGGGAGGGTGGTCATGTACCACACTACACCTGTGTGTACTGAAAGGGTGGTCATGTACCACACTACACCTGTGTGTACTGGGTGGGTGGTCATGTACCACACTACACCTGTGTGTACTGGGAGGTTGAGAATGTACCACAATACACCTGTGTGTACTGGGAGGGTGGTCATGAACCACACTACACCTGTGTGTACTGGGTGGGTGGTCATGTACCACACTACACCTGTGTGTACTGGGAGGTTGAGAATGTGCCACACTACACCTGTGTGTACTGGGAGGGTGGTCATGTACCACACTACACCTGTGTGTACTGGGTGGGTGGTCATGTACCACACTACACCTGTGTGTACTGGGAGGGTGGTCATGTACCACACTACACCTGTGTGTACTGGGAGGGTGGTCATGTACCACACTACACCTGTGTGTACTGGGAGGTTGAGAATGTATCACAATACACCTGTGTGTACTGGGAGGGTGGTCATGTACCACACTACACCTGTGTGTACTGGGAGGGTGGTCATGTACCACACTACACCTGTGTGTACTGGGTGGGCGGTCATGTACCACACTACACCTGTGTGTACTGGGAGGTTGAGAATGTACCACACTACACCTGTGTGTACTGGGAGGGTGGTCATGTACCACACTACACCTGTGTGTACTGGGAGGTTGAGAATGTATCACAATACACCTGTGTGTACTGGGAGGGTGGTCATGTACCACACTACACCTGTGTGTACTGGGAGGGTGGTCATGTACCACAATACACCTGTGTGTACTGGGTGGGTGGTCATGTACCACACTACACCTGTGTGTACTGGGTGGGTGGTCATGTACCACACTACACCTGTGTGTACTGGGAGGTTGAGAATGTACCACAATACACCTGTGTGTACTGGGAGGTTGAGAATGTATCACAATACACCTGTGTGTACTGGGAGGGTGGTCATGTACCACACTACACCTGTGTGTACTGGGAGGTTGAGAATGTACCACAATACACCTGTGTGTACTGGGAGGTTGAGAATGTATCACAATACACCTGTGTGTACTGGGAGGGTGGTCATGTGCCACACTACACCTGTGTGTACTGGGAGGGTGGTCATGTACCACACTACACCTGTGTGTACTGGGAGGGTGGTCATGTACCACACTACACCTGTGTGTACTGGGTGGGTGGTCATGTACCACACTACACCTGTGTGTACTGGGAGGTTGAGAATGTACCACAATACACCTGTGTGTACTGGGAGGGTGGTCATGTACCACACTACACCTGTGTGTACTGGGTGGGTGGTCATGTACCACACTACACCTGTGTGTATTGGGAGGTTGAGAATGTGCCACACTACACCTGTGTGTACTGGGAGGGTGGTCATGTACCACACTACACCTGTGTGTACTGGGTGGGTGGTCATGTACCACACTACACCTGTGTGTACTGGGAGGGTGGTCATGTACCACACTACACCTGTGTGTACTGGGAGGGTGGTCATGTACCACACTACACCTGTGTGTACTGGGAGGTTGAGAATGTATCACAATACACCTGTGTGTACTGGGAGGGTGGTCATGTACCACACTACACCTGTGTGTACTGGGAGGGTGGTCATGTACCACACTACACCTGTGTGTACTGGGTGGGTGGTCATGTACCACACTACACCTGTGTGTACTGGGAGGTTGAGAATGTACCACACTACACCTGTGTGTACTGGGAGGGTGGTCATGTACCACACTACACCTGTGTGTACTGGGAGGTTGAGAATGTATCACAATACACCTGTGTGTACTGGGAGGGTGGTCATGTACCACACTACACCTGTGTGTACTGGGAGGGTGGTCATGTACCACAATACACCTGTGTGTACTGGGTGGGTGGTCATGTACCACACTACACCTGTGTGTACTGGGTGGGTGGTCATGTACCACACTACACCTGTGTGTACTGGGAGGTTGAGAATGTACCACAATACACCTGTGTGTACTGGGAGGTTGAGAATGTATCACAATACACCTGTGTGTACTGGGAGGGTGGTCATGTACCACACTACACCTGTGTGTACTGGGAGGTTGAGAATGTACCACAATACACCTGTGTGTACTGGGAGGTTGAGAATGTATCACAATACACCTGTGTGTACTGGGAGGTTGAGAATGTATCACAATACACCTGTGTGTACTGGGAGGGTGGTCATGTGCCACACTACACCTGTGTGTACTGGGAGGGTGGTCATGTACCACACTACACCTGTGTGTACTGGGTGGGTGGTCATGTACCACAATACACCTGTGTGTACTGGGAGGGTGGTCATGTACCACACTACACCTGTGTGTTCTGGGAGGTTGAGAATGTACCACAATACACCTGTGTGTACTGGGTGGGTGGTCATGTACCACACTACACCTGTGTGTACTGGGAGGGTGGTCATGTACCACACTACACCTGTGTGTACTGGGAGGTTGAGAATGTATCACAATACACCTGTGTGTACTGGGAGGGTGGTCATGTACCACACTACACCTGTGTGTACTGGGAGGGTGGTCATGTACCACACTACACCTGTGTGTACTGGGAGGGTGGTCATGTGCCAAACTACACCTGTGTGTACTGGGAGGGTGGTCATGTGCCACACTACACCTGTGTGTACTGGGAGGGTGGTCATGTACCACACTACACCTGTGTGTACTGGGTGGGTGGTCATGTACCACACTACACCTGTGTGTACTGGGTGGGTGGTCATGTACCACACTACACCTGTGTGTACTGGGTGGGTGGTCATGTACCACAATACACCTGTGTGTACTGGGTGGGTGGTCATGTACCACACTACACCTGTGTGTACTGGGAGGTTGAGAATGTGCCACACTACACCTGTGAGTACTGGGAGGGTGGTCATGTGCCACACTACACCTGTGTGTACTGGGTGGGTGGTCATGTACCACACTACACCTGTGTGTACTGGGTGGGTGGTCATGTACCACACTACACCTGTGTGTACTGGGAGGGTGGTCATGTGCCACACTACACCTGTGTGTACTGGGAGGGTGGTCATGTACCACACTACACCTGTGTGTTCTGGGAGGGTGGTCATGTACCACACTACACCTGTGTGTACTGGGAGGGTGGTCATGTACCACACTACACCTGTGTGTATTGGGAGGGTGGTCATGTGCCACACTACACCTGTGTGTACTGGGAGGGTGGTCATGTACCACACTACACCTGTGTGTACTGGGTGGGTAATTATGTACCACACTACACCTGTGTGTACTGGGTGGTTGATAATGTACCACAATACACCTGTGTGTACTGGGAGGGTGGTCATGTACCACACTACACCTGTGTGTACTGGGAGGTTGAGAATGTACCACAATACACCTGTGTGTACTGGGAGGGTGGTCATGTACCACACTACACCTGTGTGTACTGGGTGGGTGGTTATGTACCACAATACACCTGTGTGTGTACTGGGAGGGTGGTCATGTACCACACTACACCTGTGTGTACTGGGTGGGTGGTTATGTACCACACTACACCTGTGTGTACTGGGTGGGTGGTTATGTACCACACTACACCTGTGTGTACTGGGTGGGTGGTCATTTACCACACTACACCTGTGTGTACTGGGTGGGTGGTCATGTACCACACTACACCTGTGTGTACTGGGAGGGTGGTTATGTACCACAATACACCTGTGTGTACTGGGTGGAGAAAACCTGAGGGTGTGTAGGGTGAAGAGAACCTCCCGTGCTGTTGTGACCAGGGTAGACTGTAGAGTAGTGAAGCTGTGTTTGTTTTCCTGTCAGTAAACTTTGTCATTAAATGGAGATCTTCCATTGTGTCCTTTCCAAATTCTTAAACATTCTTTCGCGGGAGTGTATCACAACACGTTAGTTGGTTGCAGCCTATAGTTTGATTTTAGGAACACCTGAAAACAATGAGACCGTACCAGTCTGGGCGTTATGATGAGGTGAGCTAGCAGCTGTTATCTAACTTAACACAATACAAGCAACTCCAATATCTCCTCCAGATTAACCTATTATGTAACAGTAAAATTGAAAGACAACCAGTCCCAAGGAAATGATAGTACTTACAGCAACACTGGTGTAGCGTGTATATGGACACTTACAGCAACACTGGTGGAGCGTGTATATGGACACTTACAGCAACACTGGTGTAGCGTGTATATGGACACTTACAGCAACACTGGTGTAGCGTGTATATGGACACTTACAGCAACACTGGTGTAGCGTGTATATGGATACTTACAGCAACACTGGTGGAGCGTGTATATGGACACTTACAGCAACACTGGTGTAGCGTGTATATGGACACTTACAGCAACACTGGTGTAGCGTGTATATGGACACTTACAGCAACACTGGTGTAGCGTGTATATGGACACTTACAGCAACACTGGTGGAGCGTGTATATGGACACTTACAGCAACACTGGTGGAGCGTGTATATGGACACTTACAGCAACACTGGTGGAGCGTGTATATGGACACTTACAGCAACTGCTGGTGGAGCGTGTATATGGACACTTGTACTCACTTGTACTTTTGTACACTTGGAATACCAGAGAGAGAGATATCATGCTAGGGACTTGGACATAAACTACACAGTTGGAATGCCAGGGAGAGAGCATGCTAGGGACTTAAACATTAACTACACAGTTGGAATGCCAGGGAGAGAGCATGCTAGGGACTTAAACATTAACTACACAGTTGGAATGCCAGGGAGAGAGCATGCTAGGGACTTGGACATAAACTACACAGTTGGAATGCCAGGGAGAGAGCATGCTAGGGACTTAAACATTAACTACACAGTTGGAATGCCAGGGAGAGAGCATGCTAGGGACTTAAACATTAACTACACAGTTGGAATGCCAGGGAGAGAGCATGCTAGGGACTTAAACATTAACTACTAATCCAAACGTAACCTGTTCAATGGTTAAAAAAACATTTCAGGCCTAATAATTGCCATCTAAGCCTAAAGTCAACACATATATGCTAGATTAGTCCTAGGAAAGTTAGTTTTGTAGTTTCTTTCTCCCCGTGTCATAAAAAAGTTAGTGCACAAACAACTATTTTCACAAGTGTGCAACAGTCTATGTGTGTACGTTCCTCCCAGAGGTTCCTATAATTACGTGTGTTTGCGGATGAACAGACTGAAATAAATAAAATAATATTCTACCGAGATTTAGAGAAGGAACACACATGACCACTTACCATGGCGTTCGGGGATGCTGTTGGTGGAAGTGTGACGGGAATCTGGATAAATCCCCTGACATGGGAGGCGGGGAGCGGCGTTAGCGGGGGACAGTCTCCCACTACGTGGTCTTCATCAATGGGCAGGTCCCGTGCAGACAGTTCGTGCTCCGATGTTCCTGAGAACTGTATTCGCCCCCGTGACACAACCTGTCGTAAAGTGTCTCATTATATTCAATACCTCAGCCAGTTTAGTTATGTTAATTATTTGCTGGCTTGAAACCATTTCCTTGAATGAGGTAGCAAAGCCTGGCCTGTATAGCCACGTAATACTGACACACTGCATTTACCTTCATCATTCTAAGAAAGTGTATGATAGCGTACTGCCTCTTTATACTAAGACACATCTAGTACACAGTGTTTGAGTGTCTACTCCCTCTTCATACTAAGCATCTTCATACTCTTATCCTCCACATACTAACACACTGCAGGTATAGCCTCCACACACTAAGACACTGCAGGTATAGCCTCCACATACTAAGACACTGCAGGTATAGCCTCCACATACTAAGACACTGCAGGTATAGCCTCCACATACTAAGACACTGCAGGTATAGCCTCCTCATACTAACACACTGCTGGTATAGCCTCCACACACTAAAACACTGCAGGTATAGCCTCCACATACTAAGACACTGCAGGTATAGCCTCCTCATACTAACACACTGCTGGTATAGCCTTCACACACTAAGACACTGCAGGTATACTGCATCCACACTGGCTGATACTTATCTACCTTACAGCGCAGCTGAGGGAGGCGGGGCGGCCACCTTCAGGGAGACCCAGAAAACTAACAAGTACAGGGACCTAGAACGTTGTTACAGGTTCGTGCCAATAGGCTCTGAGACTCTGGGCGCCTGGGGTAAATGTGCACTTAAGTTCCTGAAGGAGCTGGGCGAGGAACTCATTGGGAAGACTAGAGACCCAAGAGCGGCCAGTTTTATGTTCCAGCGCCTCAGTGTCGCTGTTCAGAGGGGTAATGCATGCTGTATCTTGGGTACGCACCCGACCCCCGAGGAACTGGACGAGGTCTTCGAACACTGATTGGTATATTGTTATATAAGTGTGTGTTTTCTGTAAACTGTAACATTGCAATAAAATCAAATAAAAAAAATAATAGGGGTGGTAGGAGAGGAAAAGATTAAAGTATTCAGTGAGAATCCACAAGGTCTTCTCTGAACACTATTTATTTTCTTCTTCGAGGATGTGGGTCCCTTTTATTAAACCAGTGGTGTTACCCCTAAATATATATATATATATATATATATATATATATATATATATATATATATATATATATATATATATATATATATATATATATATATATATATATATATATATATATATATATATATGTCGTACCTAGTAGCCAGAACTCACTTCTCAGCCTACTATGCAAGGCCTGATTTGCCTAATAAGCCTAGTTTTCATGAATTAATGTTTTTTCGACAACCTAACCTACCTAACCTAACCTAACTTAACGTTTTCGGCTACCTAACCTAACCTAACCTATAAAGATAGGTTAGGTTAGGTTAGGTAGGGTTGGTTAGGTTCGGTCATATATCTACGTTAATTTTAACTCCAATAAAAAAAAATTGACCTCATACATAATGAAATGGGTAGCTTTATCATTTCATAAGAAAAAAATTAGAGAAAATATATTAATTAAGTAAAACTTGGCTTATTAGGCAAATCGGGCCTCGCATAGTAGGCTGAGAAGTGAGTTCTGGCTACTAGGTACGACATATATATATATATATATATATATATATATATATATATATATATATATATATATATATATATATATATATGTCGTACCTAGTAGCCAGAACGCACTTCTCGGCCTACTATTCAAGGCCCGATTTGCCTAATAAGCCAAGTTTTCCTGAATTAATATATTTTCTCTAATGTTTTTCTTATGAAATGATAAAGCTACCCATTTCATTATGTATGAGGTCAATTTTTTTTTATTAGAGTAAAAAATATCGTAGATATATGACCGAACCTAACCAACCCTACCTAACCTAACCTAACCTATCTTTATAGGTTAGGTTAGGTTAGGTAGCGGAAAAAAGTTAGGTTAGGTTAGGTTAGGTAGGTTAGGTTGCCGAAAAACAATTAATTCATGAAAACTTGGCTTATTAGGCAAATCAGGCCTTGCATAGTAGGCTGAGAAGTGCGTTCTGGCTACTAGGTACGACATATATATATATATATATATATATATATATATATATATATATATATATATATATATATATATATATATATATATGGCTGCATTCTCTGCTTGAATCTTGTATTAAATATGTTGACCCAGTATTGACCTAGCATTGACCCAGTATTGACCTAGCATTGACCCAGACCTAAACCTCTTATCTACTATCTATGACAATCATCACTTTAATGATCATAATTGCAGGTATTATACAGTACATGACGTGAACAATGTTTTAAAGTGTAATCACAATGTTTCTGTAATTAACTTGAATGTAAGATCTCTAAGCAAACACTTTGATGATGTTAATGCCGTCATTCAAACGGTTGACAACAAATTCTCTTTTATTGTGTTTACTGAAAAGTGGTTAAAAGAGGATATTACTCAACTCTTCAACATACCTAACTACTCAGCTATTCATAACTGTTGTCCTGTACAAAGAGGTGGTGGTACTTCTCTTTACTACCACCAAGAACTGACTTGCTTAAATGTAATTAAAACTAGAGAGACCCTTGTGGAGAATAAATATTTGCCTGTTTCAGAGTCAAGGGTAGTGAGGCTGTCCTGACTGTGGGAGCAGTCTACAGAATTCCTAACACTGATGTGACTGAATTTAACTCTAACCTTAGAAATCTAATACTAGAGAACAGACTGAACAAAAACCACTTAATTATTTCTGGGGACTTTAACATTGACCTCTGCGTGCCTGATAACCCTCCTGCTGCTAGTTTCCTCAACTGTATGAATTCTTGTTTCCTCATACCCTTAATCACTAGACCTACTAGAATCACTGATAGTACTGCCACAGCTCTTGATCACATCTGGACCAACATAACCTCTCCGCTTACTTCAGGAATAATCACTGATAGCACTACAGACCATTACCCCACATTTCTGCTAACCAACATTCACAAACCACTTCTAGATACAAGGAAGATAAGCTTTAGGCTGCCCAATGAAACTTCTAAAGCAAATTTTACAGATGCTGCTGCTAATATCAACTGGGAGTCCGAATTAGGTACCATAGGGGACATCAACCAAGCAGTGCAATCATTTCTTCAAAAAACTCTCAGCCTTTATAACAACCACTGTCCTATGCTAGCGAAACAAGTCACAACTAAAAGGCTAAAAAATCCTTGGCTTACAAAGGGGATACTTAAATTTATTAATAAAAAAACATGAACATGAGAAGAAGTATAGGTTAGGAATCGTCTCCAAAGAACTTTCAAAGAATTACTGATCATTACTATCTAAAAAAATTAGAAGAGCCAAAATTAAATACTACGAAGATAAATTTACTCAAACAAAGTGCAACATCAAGAAAACATGGAGCACAATTTCACAAATATTGGGATCAAAACAGATTTTAAATAACAAATCAATGATCCTGTCCAATAATGATGGTTTGCTTTCAGCCACTGACACTGCAATTGAATTCAATAGGTTCTTCTCATCCATTGGGTCATCCCTTGCTAATGATATTCCATCTTCCAGTACTGATGTTCAGGACTATCTTACAGGTAACTACCCACAGTCTCTGTACCTAATGCCCGCCAATTCCACTGATGTAAATGAGATAATCCTTTCCCTTAAAATCAAGTCTAGTGCTCTTGCGGAGATATCAACTCTAATCCATAAAAGAGTCTCCAGATCTTTAGCCCCTGCCATTGCATTGCTCTACAACAAGTAACTTGAACTCCAAACTTTTCCAGATATTCTAAAAAAAAGCGAGAGTAGCTCCAGTCCATAAATGTGGTGATCTCACTTATGTCAACAACTTCAGACCTATATCAATTTTGCCAAACCTGTCAAAAATATTTGAAAAACTAATCTACAAGCAGCTTTACTTTTATCTAGCCAAGCACAATATACTTAGCTCTTGTCAATATGGCTTCAGACGCAAAAAAAGCACTAACGATGCACTTATTAGTATGATTAACTTGATACATGCAGCTATTGAAAAAAATGAGTTCCCTGTTGGGAAATTTGTGGACCTACGTAAGGCTTTTGACACTGTCAACCACCAAAACCTTTTTCTTAAATTACATCATTATGGAGTCAGAGGTAATACCTTCAGTCCTACCTTACTGACAGGCTCCATTACGTTTCTGTGAATAATTCAATTTCTCCGACACTACCTATAAATATCGGTGTTCCACAGGGCAGCATACTTGGCACTCTCATCTACATTAATGACCTTCCAAATGCCTCTCAACACCTCAAACCAATCTTATTTGCTGATGACACAACTTTCATCTTCTCCAGTCCTGATCCTATTGCTCTAAATGTCACTGTGAATACTGAACTAAATAAAGTTCCTCTTTGGCTAACTGCTAACAAACTCACCCTTAACATTGACAAAAGTTTCTATATTTTGTTTGGTAATAAATCCTCAAATGAAATTTATTTAAGAATAAACAATATCAAAATCAGTAGTAAAGTTGATGGTAAATTCCTTGGTGTCCTCATCGATAATAAGCTGAATTTCCAGGGATACATTCTAAATATAGTAAAAAAAGTTTCTAAAACTGTTGGCGTTCTTTCTAAGATCAGATATTATGTTCCTCGCCCTGCCCTGGTGACGCTCTATTACTCTCTAATCTATCCTTATCTCAACTATGGTATTTGTGCTTGGGGTTCTACTACCCAAAATCATTTACGTCCTCTAATTACCCAACACAAAGCTGCTATTATAACAATATCTAACTCTGGCCCCAGACAGCACTCGGTACCCTTACTCAAATCTCTGAATATGTTAGATATTAAGTCACTGCACATCCTCTCTGTGTACTCTATATATTTAAAACTCTGAATTGTAATGTCAATCCTGACCTTCAACACTTCCTAGAAGGTTGTAACAGAACTCATGGGCACCACACCAAAAACAAATACCTATTTGATATTCCAAGAGTTAGACTTAATCAAACAAGGAATGCTTTACAAATCAAGGGACCCAGAATGTGGAATGACCTTCCCAATTATGTCAAAAAACCCATGTCTTACTATTTAAAAAAAATACTGTTTGTTGATCAACTTGTATATTGGCTGTTTTCTACCATGTTCCCTCCTTTTTTTATCTTTTAAATATTTTTTTCATTCAACACTCATTCAACACAATTTATACTTTAAGCTCAATTACTTTTAAGTTTTAGTCTAAGTGTTTTTTTCCCACCTCACCTTGCCTGAAACGCTATGCATACTAGTGGCTTTAGGTATTGTATGTACTACCTCTATCTTTAAATCTAACAGAATGTTTGTACTGTAACGCTGCAACTATGGATGTACTGTTCCTAAATAAATTATTATTATTATTATTATTATTATTATTATTATTATTATTATTATTATTATTATTATTATTATTATTATCATTATTATTATTATATATTTTATTATATTAGAATTAGTTTTATAATAGCAAGATATTATACCAGTAGTTATTAAGTAAATAAACACTGGGGAACATGAAATATATGAGAAGTATGAGAAGGTGGCTGGTGGGAGCATTTACTATCACCAAATACCCCACTGCACAAATGATGTTAGGTATGAAGGGAAAAAACTCAAAAACTTCTCTCGTTGAATACTTAAACCAATAATTATGACTGCATGAACTATTATGACCTGTTAAAAAAAAGAGAGGGGGAAGTAGGGGGTCAAGACCTCTTCCTGTTACACAATTTGGCTATGTGTAACAATAAGTAATTTATTTATTTATTTATTTATTTATTTATTTATTTATTTATTTATTTATTTATTTATTTATTTATTTATTTATATACAAGAAGGTACATTGGGTTTGTGAGGATACATAGCATGGTGTTTACATTCTTGTAAAGCCACTAGTACGCGCAGTATTTCGGGCAGGTCCTTAATCTACCATATAATTTTAAGTAGGTAAATTCTAGCAAAGTTTATAAAATGATAACAGGTACATTGCAAGGAAAAATGAGATAAGAGAGATTAGTAGCTATATTAGAGCACATCAGTAGCTCTGATTGATTTGCACTGACAGCTTGATTGGTAATTTAACAAAGATTAATAGGCACAATACAGCATTTTGATAGCACATATAAGAAGACAGCAACGATCACAATGGTAAAGTTCTTTGGATTAGGTACATAAAGATTTGGGGATTGGGTAGCACTAGATACAGTGCAATTTTAAAGCACAAGGTAGGAAATTATGAAGATGAAATTAGGCCCTTTTTGGTTTTGTTTTTCAATGAGGCAATTATAGAATAAATATAGTCAAATACAGGCTTTAGGCATTATAGGCATATATAGGCTTTATCAACAATGGCTTTAGGCATTGTATGTACTAGCTCTATCTATAAATCCATCAATGTTTTGTATCACACCTTGTATGTATGTACTTTACCTGAATAAATATTTAAATTTGAATTAGAATAGGAAGGCAAGTATAGAAAATATAGGAATAAAAATGAGGTAAATACAGAATTTTTAATAAGGCACAAGGTAGGAAACTATGAAGATGAAATTAGGTACTTTTTTGTTTTTGTTTTTGAATGAGGCAAAAGTTGAACAGCTTTTCAACTCATTAGAGAGTGAGTTCCATAGACTGGGTCCCTTTATTTGCATAGTGTTTACACAGATTAAGTTTGACTCTGGGGATATCAAAGCTGTAAAAATATTGATGCAGTTATTTAAATAAAAAATATATTGAAAGAAATATTTCTGGTTTATTTTTAGCCTATCTTTTTGTATTGTACAGTGTATCCAAAGAAGTGAAAAATTGAGACATAATGCACAATTTAATGAATGATTCAAATGAAATATGACTATTACATATCAACATGAGATCTTAATGATCCATGGTTAACATGATTTAATAAGGGTAATACTGGTAATAATACAAACTATAATTTAAAATCTTCATTACTGATTTTTTTATTATTAAGAAGCTTAGGTATACACAGCAATGTGCTGCTACGCTATTTTATATGGAAGATTAACAGTGTAGATAAAAAACTAGCTATAAGTTCATCTAATACTCCCATCTCACAGGATGGTTAGACATACATGAAATCAAGGGAGAAAATAGCTGCCTCAATACAAAAAACAAATCAACTCTGACTAAACAACAGCTTCACGATATTCACAAGAGGTAAGCACTGAATCATGGAAATATTATATTATAATTACTCTAACCAGTTTCTACAAGACTACTCTCAACCAATGTATTTTTTTTAACATGCTTAGGTTTACACAGAAATGTGTTGCTTCTATATTCTGTATGAAGGACCACACAGTGTATATAAAAAAATCCAGCTACAAGCTCATCCAACATCCTCACCTCACAGGACGGCCAGTCATACATGGAATCAGGAGAGAACAAAATATATAAGGCTGATCTATTAGCCCCCACTGACAAAATCTGGGTGCAGCACAAGAATATCTTCCAATATTCCTTAGTGTAAGAAATAATTACAGAGCTCAAAGTAACTCATACCATTTGGTATAAAGTCAATCATAACATTTGGTATAAAGTCACTGATAACAGGGCAATCACAGATATAGTGTTGAAGAGTATGTGCTCTCAAGTTGGACAGAAAACAGATGTTTTTTCCACCAAGAGGGTTATAAACCCATCGAACCGCCTACCCGCTGAAGCCGCAAATATTAAAATCAAGCTAAAAAATATCATTAAGACAATTGGCAGGCCCTTTAACAAGCCGCCGACTTTCTGTCCTCGTCGAGGCCACTAGATAGTTAGTGGCCCTTGGGTAAATTCATTTAAATATATACAATAAGTGTCAGCGCATCTCCGCGCGACAAAGAAAGCTAAACACACACAGTATTCCTTAGAATTACGTACGTAAACAAAAAATGTAACATATTTGTTCACTATAATGTCGGTGCTGGTTGTTGAAGTTGAAAAAACCTAGTTTTACTTCGAAATATGCTAATTTTATAAGAAATTCGACGTAAATAGGGGCCAGGTGAGCTCCGATAAGCCAGCGTCGTGATTAGCAAAATCTTCAAGATGAAGAATGTTGCCTGCTCTCTGATTGTCTAAATGAAACACAGTAGTGACCTCTGTCGGCATGCAGGTGAACCAGACCCAAAACCCAAATATCTTCGTAAGAATACCTTCCTGATTCGCACGTAAGCATCTTCTTAGCGCGTACTTGGGAACCTTCGTAGCACACCTACTTACGAAGAAATACATGGAGTTTCGTGAATCTAAGTCCTGGAACATAAGCTGGAGAGACAGGCAAGAGTAACTGGTAAGGTGCTCCAGTGGATAACGGATTACCTAAGCAATAGGACGCAGAGAGTTACGGTGAGGGGTGAGACCTCAGATTGGCGTGAAGTCACCAGTGGAATCCCACAGGGCTCTGTACTCGGTCCTATCTTGTTTCTGATTTATGGAAATGATCTCCCAGAGAGTATAGACTCATTTCTCTCAATATTTGCTCATGATGCCAAAACTATGAGAAGGATTAAGTTAAGACAGAGGAGGACTGCTTGAGACTTAAAGAAGACCTAGACAAACTGAATGAATGGTCGAACAAATAGTTGTAAGAGTTTAACCCAAGCAAATGTAATGTAATGAAGATAGGTGTAGGGAGCAGGAGGCCAGATACAAGGTATTATTTGGGAGATGAAATTCTTCAAGAGTCAGGGAGATCAGAGAGAGAGAAAAAGACTTTCAGGTTGATATCACACCAGACCTGTCCCCTGAAGCCCATATCAAGAGGATAAAATCAGCGGCATATGCCAGGTTGGCCAACATAAGAACGGCATTTAAAACTAGTGTTAGAAATCATTCAGAACTTTGTATACCACACATGTCAGGTCAATCCTGGAGTATTCAGCCCCAGCATGGAGTCCATATCTAGTCAAGGACAAGACTAAACTGGAAAAGGTTCAAAGGTTTCCCACCAGACTAGTACCCGAACTGAGAGGTATGAGCTACGAGGAGAGACTACGGGAATTAAACCTCACGTAGCTGGAAGATCACATTCCACATTCAAGATTCTCAAAGGAATTGATAGGGTAGATAAAGAGAGGATTTTAACACACGGGGCACACACACTAGGGGACACAGGTGGAAACTGAGTGTCCAAATGAGCCACAGAGATATTAGAAAGAACTTTTTTAGTGTCAGAGTGGTTGACAAATGGAATGCATTAGGTAGTGATGTGGTGGAGGCCGACTCCATTCACAGTTTCTAATGTAGATATGATAGAGTCCAGTAGGCTCAGGAACCTGTACACCAGTTGATTGACAGTAGAGAGGCGGGACCAAAGAGCCAGAGCTCAACCGCCAAAAGCACAAATAGGTGAGTACACACACACGCACTCACGCTCGCGCACGCACATATGAAAACATTATAATTGCTTATTATTTACTATTATTTTTAAGTTTTTACGTGAATCTTAAAAAGGTGTTTCTCAAGAATATATCTTGTTAGTTATTTCTAATGGTTTTAGTAACGTCAGAGAGACGTATTTAATTAGCTAGTTACAGTGTTACCTTTCTGCCACCATTTAAAAACGTTTACAAACGTTTTGTGTTTGCTGGGATTAAGGGTGTGTGAGGCAAGATGGGGAGAGTGTGAGGGAGAGAGGAAGGGTGTGTGAGGCAAGATGGGGAGAGTGTGAGGGAGAGAGGAAGGGTGTGTGAGGCAAGATGGGGAGAGTGTGAGGGAGAGAGGAAGGGTGTGTGAGGCAAGATGGGGAGAGTGTGAGGGAGAGAGGAAGGGTGTGTGAGGCAAGATGGGGAGAGTGTGAGGGAGAGAGGAAGGGTGTGTGAGGCAAGATGGGGAGAGTGTGAGGGAGAGAGGAAGGGTGTGTGAGGCAAGATGGGGAGAGTGTGAGGGAGAGAGGAAGGGTGTGTGAGGCAAGATGGGGAGAGTGTGAGGGAGAGAGGAAGGGTGTGTGAGGCAAGATGGGGAGAGTGTGAGGGAGAGAGGAAGGGTGTGTGAGAGAAGACGTAAAGATTGTGTGTCGGAAGACGTGAAATGTATAAAAATGTTTGAAGTGGTATAATCATTATATCTTGAAGACTGTTACAGTGATTGGGGAGACTGAGATGGTGTATAGGAGAGAACCTGGCGCGGAATAGACCCGAGCACCGCCGGGTAAACCATCTAATGTTTTATATAATTAATCCAACTCGGCATTGACGAAAGTTAAACTCACCCACATATAAAAATGGTGTCATAACAGTTCCATTCATACCTGAACTGTGAAGTTGGCTCTGGGCTGGTTATTAGCAGCAAATAAAATGGTGATAAGATGTTGTCTGTGTTCTCCGAGACACTTCAAGCGTTCCTGAGGGGCATGAATGACCAGATAGGAGCCAGATGGAGAGTAATATTTCTTGAAGGTGTGAGTGTAGCTGGAGTCTTGCATGCGATACTTTTGGGGCCACGTTAATTGATGGGCAAGAGTGTCAACAGTTTTGATCTGAAAACAGTGAAAAATATTATCATTTATATTTTGAATAAAGTACAACATTATACGAATAAGAATTAACAATGTTCAACAACTCTTTCAAGAGTCAAGTAGAGAGAAAGATCTGCGGGGTTGATATCATACCGAACCCGTTCCCAGAAGGCCACATCAAAAGGATATCATCAGTGGCATATGCTAGATTGACCAACATAAGAACTGCCTCTAGAAACTTGTGTAAGGAATCATTCAGAACCTTGTATACCACTTATGTCAGACCAATCCTGGAGTATGCAGCTCTAGCCTGGAGTCCATACCTAGTTAAACACAAGAGGATGTTTGAGAAGATTCAGAGATATGTCACCAGATTAGTTCCAGAGTTGAGAGGAAAGAGTTACGAGGAGAGGAACGTCACGAGAAGATTGAAGAGTTAGGAGAGACATAATCACTACAATCAAAAATCCTAGAGGAATTGTCAGTGTTGACAAAGTAAAAATATTTATAATTGGAGAACACAAACAAGAAGAAACAGGTGGAAACTTAGTACCCAAATGAACCACAGAAACATTAGAATTATTTTTTCAGTGAAAGAGTAGTTAACAAATGGAATGCATTAGGAAGAGATGTTGTTGAGGCTGAATCCATACACACATTCAGATGTTGATATGGTAGAAGCCAATAACCTCAGGAACCTGTACACCAGTTGAATGCCAGATGAGAGACATGACAACAGACCGAAGCTCAACCCCCGCAAGCACAACTAGGTGAGAACAAAAATATATATATAGCATTTACCGAACCATAAATACACAGACCAAAACATGAGAAATTTAGCAAGCATAATTCAAAGATTCCTCACAGCACCAATACTTCAGAGACCACAACGTGAACAACACAGCACCAATACTTCAGAGACCACAACGTGAACAACACAGCACCAATACTTCAGAGACCACAACGTGAACAACACAGCACCAATACTTCAGAGACCACAACGTGAACAACACAGCACCAATACTTCAGAGACCACAACGTGAACAACACAGCACCAATACTTCAGAGACCACAACGTGAACAACACAGCACCAATACTTCAGAGACCACAACGTGAACAACACAGCACCAATACTTCAGAGACCACAACATGAACAACACAGCACCAATACTTCAGAGACCACAACATGAACAACACAGCACCAATACTTCAGAGACCACAACGTGAACAACACAGCACCAATACTTCAGAGACCACAACGTGAACAACACAGCACCAATACTTCAGAGACCACAACGTGAACAACACAGCACCAATACTTCAGAGACCACAACGTGAACAACACAGCACCAATACTTCAGAGACCACAACGTGAACAACACAGCACCAATACTTCAGAGTCCACAACGTGAACAACACAGCACCAATACTTCAGAGTCCACAACGTGAACAACACAGCACCAATACTTCAGAGACCACAACGTGAACAACACAGCACCAATACTTCAGAGACCACAACGTGAACAACACAGCACCAATACTTCAGAGACCACAACGTGAACAACACAGCACCAATACTTCAGAGACCACAACGTGAACAACACAGCACCAATACTTCAGAGACCACAACGTGAACAACACAGCACCAATACTTCAGAGACCACAACGTGAACAACACAGCACCAATACTTCAGAGACCACAACGTGAACAACACAGCACCAATACTTCAGAGACCACAACGTGAACAACACAGCACCAATACTTCAGAGACCACAACGTGAACAACACAGCACCAATACTTCAGAGACCACAACGTGAACAACACAGCACCAATACTTCAGAGACCACAACGTGAACAACACAGCACCAATACTTCAGAGACCACAACGTGAACAACACAGCACCAATACTTCAGAGACCACAACGTGAACAACACAGCACCAATACTTCAGAGACCACAACGTGAACAACACAGCACCAATACTTCAGAGACCACAACGTGAACAACACAGCACCAATACTTCAGAGACCACAACGTGAACAACACAGCACCAATACTTCAGAGACCACAACGTGAACAACACAGCACCAATACTTCAGAGACCACAACGTGAACAACACAGCACCAATACTTCAGAGACCACAACGTGAACAACACAGCACCAATACTTCAGAGACCACAACGTGAACAACACAGCACCAATACTTCAGAGACCACAACGTGAACAACACAGCACCAATACTTCAGAGACCACAACGTGAACAACACAGCACCAATACTTCAGAGACCACAACGTGAACAACACAGCACCAATACTTCAGAGACCACAACGTGAACAACACAGCACCAATACTTCAGAGACCACAACGTGAACAACACAGCACCAATACTTCAGAGACCACAACGTGAACAACACAGCACCAATACTTCAGAGACCACAACGTGAACAACACAGCACCAATACTTCAGAGACCACAACGTGAACAACACAGCACCAATACTTCAGAGACCACAACGTGAACAACACAGCACCAATACTTCAGAGACCACAACGTGAACAACACAGCACCAATACTTCAGAGACCACAACGTGAACAACACAGTACCAATACTACAGAGACCACAACGTGAACAACACAGCACCAATACTTCAGAGACCACAACGTGAACAACACAGCACCAATACTTCAGTGACCACAACGTGAACAACACAGCACTAATACTTCAGAGACCACAACGTGAACAACACAGCACCAATACTTCAGAGACCACAACATAAACACAACACAGTACCAATACTTCAGAGACCACAACGTGAACAACACAGCACCAATACTTCAGAGACCACAACATAAACACAACACAGTACCAATACTTCAGAGACCACAACATAAACACAACACAGTACCAATACTTCAGAGACCACAACGTGAACAACACAGCACCAATACTTCAGAGACCACAACATAAACACAACACAGCACCAATACTTCAGAGACCACAACGTGAACAACACAGCACCAATACTTCAGAGACCACAACGTGAACAACACAGCACCAATACTTCAGAGACCACAACATGAACAACACAGCACCAATACTTCAGAGACCACAACGTGAACAACACAGCACCAATACTTCAGAGACCACAACGTGAACAACACAGCACTAATACTTCAGAGACCACAACGTGAACAACACAGTACCAATACTTCAGAGACCACAACATAAACACAACACAGTACCAATACTTCAGTGACCACAACGTGAACAACACAGCACCAATACTTCAGAGACCACAACATAAACACAACACAGTACCAATACTTCAGAGACCACAACATAAACACAACACAGTACCAATACTTCAGTGACCACAACGTGAACAACACAGCACCAATACTTCAGTGACCACAACGTGAACAACACAGCACCAATACTTCAGAGTCCACAACATAAACACAACACAGCACCAATACTTCAGAGACCACAACATAAACACAACACAGTACCAATACTTCAGAGACCACAACATAAACACAACACAGTACCAATACTTCAGTGACCACAACGTGAACAACACAGCACCAATACTTCAGAGACCACAACATAAACACAACACAGTACCAATACTTCAGAGACCACAACATAAACACAACACAGCACCAATACTTCAGAGACCACAACATAAACACAACACAGTACCAATACTTCAGTGACCACAACGTGAACAACACAGTACCAATACTTCAGTGACCACAACGTGAACAACACAGCACCAATACTTCAGAGACCACAACATGAACAACACAGCACCAATACTTCAGAGTCCACAACATAAACAACACAGCACCAATACTTCAGAGTCCACAACATGAACAACACAGCACCAATACTTCAGAGACCACAACATAAACACAACACAGCACCAATACTTCAGAGACCACAACGTGAACAACACAGCACCAATACTTCAGAGTCCACAACATAAACACAACACAGCACCAATACTTCAGAGACCACAACGTGAACAACACAGCACCAATACTTCAGAGACCACAACATAAACACAACACAGTACCAATACTTCAGAGACCACAACATAAACACAACACAGCACCAATACTTCAGAGACCACAACGTGAACAACACAGCACCAATACTTCAGAGACCACAACATGAACAACACAGCACCAATACTTTAGAGACCACAACATGAAAAACACAGCACCAATACTTCAGAGACCACAACATGAACAACACAGCACCAATACTTCAGAGACCACAACGTGAACAACACAGCACCAATACTTTAGAGACCACAACGTGAACAACACAGCACCAATACTTCAGAGACCACAACATGAACAACACAGCACCAATACTTCAGAGACCACAACGTGAACAACACAGCACCAATACTTTAGAGACCACAACATGAACAACACAGCACCAATACTTCAGAGACCACAACGTGAACAACACAGCACCAATACTTCAGAGACCACAACATGAACAACACAGCACCAATACTTCAGAGACCACAACGTGAACAACACAGCACCAATACTTCAGAGACCACAACATAAACAACACAGCACCAATACTTCAGAGACCACAACATAAACAACACAGCACCAATACTTCAGAGACCACAACATAAACAACACAGCACCAATACTTCATAATCTACAACAGCGGTCGGCAAACTTTCAGACCTCACGGACCACTAAATTCATAATTTTAAACTCCGCAGACAACTAATATGAAATTTTGTAAAAGGAAAAATACATTTGTAAAATAATGATGAAAGAACTTTTATTTTTGTAATATGAAATACTCCTATTTAATATAACAAAATTATTAATGTTTATTTACTTATAACAAAATCATAAATGCTTATTTAATCGTAACAAAATCTTTAAAGGTTGTTTAATTGTAACAAAATTATTGAAGTTAGTTTAATTACTACAAAATAATTGAAGTATTACACATATTTATGTGACACTGGTTACACATATTTATGTGACACTGGTTCCTGCTTATTTGAAAGAATTTATGGATTTTTGGCTTCAGTGACGTTACTGAAAGACGTTACTTGTATTTATTTCAAGACGAGACTGGTGCCGAGTTTTAATTGCTGTGGACTGATGAAAATGTCTTTTCGCACAAATTTGTTGTTGAAAATATAATCGAAATTTTCATTGCTTTTTCACTCAGCAATGGGTATACACTTTTCATGAAGAACCAAAAATGAGGTCTTGATAAGGATGATTGAATTTTAACTTTGAGACTGTCATCGGATGATAGATTGACGAGTCATTCTTTTTCGTTCATGCTAAAATTGCTATCATCAATGTTTGCTGCAAATGTATCTATTTAGGTGCCTGACAGCTGTGTGAACAGCGCTTCAGATTTGAAGTTCGGAGGTTCCGGGTTCGATCCCCAGTGGAGGCGGAAACAAATGGGCAGTTTCTTTCACCCTGATGCCCCCTGTTACCTAGCAGTAAATAGGTACCTGGAAGTTAGACAAATGCTACGGGCTGCTTCCTGGAGGTGTGTAACAAAAACGAGGCCTGGTCGAGGACCGGGCCGCGTAGACGCTAAGCCCCGAAATCATCTTAAGATAACCTCTAGACAGTCACATATTGGCATTTCTCGGAATCTTCTTTCTTTGGATAATAACGAGCAAAAGATTCTAATTGTAATTACTACTGAACAATGGTTACCCTCCTTCCCTGCCGGTTGACATCCTTCCCTGCCGGTTGACATCCTTCCCTGCCGGTTGACATCCTTCCCTGCCGGTTGGCATCCTTCCCTGCCGGTTGACATCCTTCCCTGCCGGTTGACATCCTTCCCTGCCGGTTGACATCCTTCCCTGCCGGTTGGCATCCTTCCCTGCCGGTTGACATCCTTCCCTGCCGGTTGACATCCTTCCCTGCCGGTTGACATCCTTCCCTGCCGGTTGACATCCTTCCCTGCCGGTTGACATCCTTCCCTGCCGGTTGACATCCTTCTCTCCCATATATTCACACAAATTTGACAACAATTGCAGATCTTCTTCAGTAAACCGCGTTTGCCACAGTAACATTTTCTTTTGAAAATCATCCATTTTACATCCATCCTCACAACCATCCATTTGGTTGTGAGAACCAGACCATCACCAGAGAAACCTTAACAAACAACACAGAAATAATCGATAAATACAGCGATAGCAGGAGACTCGACATCAGCGAGGCACTACACATCAAAAAGTCAACTCCAGAAATCAACAGCCAATTAATGCACAACTATATTCTACCCACTTCAAGACCCCGAACCCACATAAAAGCAGCAAGAGGAAGTGTTGGCCAATAGGCCTTCTGCAGTTACTTCCATTCTTATGTTCTCATATCCAATTAATACCCATAATTTCGTGTTCTGTTTTATTTTTGTCACCTCACCCAAAACTTTTGTACCCTATAACCTCACCCAAAACGAGTATAAGTATGATTGATTTTGTGTGTAAACCTAAGTCTTTGAAAATGTAATGGACTCCATGCGGGGGGCTGCATACTCCAGGATTGGCCTGACATATGTGGTATACAAAGTTCTGAATGATTCCTGACACAAGTTTCTAAATGCCGTTCCTATGTTGGCCAGCCAGGCATATGCCGCTGATGTTATCCGCTTGATATGGGCTGCAGGGGACAGGTCTGGCGTGATATCTACCCCCAAGTCTTTTTCTCTCTCTGAATCTTGAATTTTATCTCCCAGATGATACCTAGAGTCTGGTCTCCTGCTCCCTACACCTATATTCATTACATTACAATTTCTGGGGTTAAACTCTAACATCCATTTATTCGAGCATGCCTTCAGCTTGTCTAGGTCTTCTTGAAGCCTCAAGCAGTCCTCCTCTGTCTTAATTCTTTTCATAATTTTGGCATCATTCGCAAACATTGAGAGAAATGAATCTATACCCTCCGGGAGATCATTTACATATATCAGAAACAAGATAGGACTAAGTACAGAGCCCTGTGGGACTCCACTGGTGACTTCACGCCAATATAAGGTCTCACCCCTCACCATAACTCTTTGCTTCCTATTGGTTAGGTACTCCGTTATCCACTGGAGCACCTTACAAGCTACACCTGCCTGTGTGTGTGTGTGTGTGTGTTGGGGGGGGGGTTGAGCTTTGGCACTTTGGTCCTACTGTGAAACTGTGAAACTTTGTGTGTGTGTGTGTGTGTGTGTGTGTGTGTGTGTGTGTGTGTGTGTGTGTGTGTGTGTGTGTGTGTGTGTGTGTGTGTGTGTGTGTACTCACTTATTTGTATTCACCTATTTGTGCTTGCGGGGGTTGAACTTTGGCTCTTTGGTCTCGGCTCTCAAATGTCAATGAACTGATGTACAGATTCCTGAGCCTACTGGGCTCTATCATATCTACATTTGAAACTGTGTATGGAATCAACCTCCACCACATCACTGCCTAATACATTCCATCCGTTAACTACTCTGACACTGAAAAAGTTCCTTCTAACGTCCATGTGGCTCATGTGGGTACTCAGTTTCTACCTGTGTCCCCTTATTCGCATCCCACCAGTGTTGAATAGTTTGTTCTTGTTTACCCGATCGATTCCCCTGAGGATTTTGTAGGTTGTGATCATGTCTTCCCTTACTGTTCTATCTTCCAGTGTCGTAAGGTGCGTTTCCCGCAGCCTTTCCTCGTAACTCATCCCTGTTAGTTCTGGGACTAGACTAGTGGCATACCTTTGGCCTTTTTCCAGCTTCGTCTTGTGCTTGACAAGGTACGGGCTCCATGCTGGGGCCACATACTCCAGGATTGGTCTTACATATGTGGTGTACAAGATTCTGAATGATTCCTTACACAGGTTCCTGAACGCTGTTCTGATGTTAGCGAGCCTCGCATATGCCGCAGACGTTATTCTTTTTATGTGGGCTTCAGGAGACAGGTTTGGTGTGATATCAACTCCTAGATCTTTCTCTCTGTCCGTTTCAAAAGTACTTCATCTCCTATTCTGTATCCTGTGTCTGGCCTCCAGTTTCCACTGCCTAGTTTCATTACTTTGCATTTACTCGGGTTGAACTTCAACAGCCATTTGTTGGACCATTCACACAGTCTGTCTAGGTCATCTTGTAGCCTCCTACTATCATCCTCAATTTCAATCCTCCTCATAATTTTTGCATCATCGGCAAACATTGAGAGAAACGATTCTATACCCTCTGGGAGATCATTTACATATATCAGAAACAGATTAGGTCCAATAACTGACCCCTGCGGGACTCCACTCGTAACGTCTCGCCAATCTGAGACCTCACCCTTCACACTGACTCGTTGTCTCCTGTTGCTTAGGTACTCCTTTATCCAATGGAGTACCTTCCCTTTCACTCCAGCCTGCATCTCCAGCTTTTTCACCAGCCTCTTGTGTGGCACTGTATCAAAGGATTTCTGACAATCCAAAAATATGCAGTCTGCCCACCCTTCTCTTTCTTGCCTTATTTTTGTTGCCTAATTGTAGAATTCAAGTAACCTTGTGAGGCAGGACCTGCCATCCCTGAATCCATGTTGATGCTGTGTTACAAAGTTCTTTCGCTCCAGATGTTCCACTAGCTTTCTTTGCAAAATCTTCTCCATCAGCTTGCATGGTTATGCAGGTTAGGGACACCGGCCTGCAGTTCAGTGCCTCCTGTCTATCCCCTTTCTTGTATATCGGGACTACGTTAGCTGCTTTCCAAATTTCTGGCAGCTCCCCTGTTGCCAGTGATTTGTTACACACTATAAAGAGTGGTAGGCACAGTTCTTCTGCTCCTTCCTTTAGTACCCAAGGGGAGATTCCATCTGGGCCTATAGCCTTTGTCACATCCAAGTCTAGTAAACTCTTTCTTACTTCCCCGCTGGTAATCTCAAACTCTTCCAGTGGTTCCTGGTTATCTATTCCCTCTCTTATCTCTGGAATTTCTCCTTGCTCTAAGGTGAAGACCTGGAATTTCTTATTCAGTTCCTTACACACTTCCTTGTCGTTTGTAGTGAATCCTTCTGCCCCTATCCTTAATTTCAATATCAATCCTTTTACTGTTGTTTTTTCCTACTGATGTGACTGTGCAGAAATTTAGGTTGAGTCTTTGCCTTGCTTGTATTGTCATTTTTGTATTGTCTTTCTGCCTCTCTTCTCATCTTGAGATATTCATTCCTGGCATTCTGGTATCTTTCTCTGCTCTCAAGTATCCTGTTATTCTTATAGTTTCTCCATGCCCTTTTACTTTGCTGCTTAGCTAGCCAACATCTCTGATTAAACCATGGGTTTCTCATCATTATTTCATTGTTTTCCTTTTGGACGGGGTCAAACTTGTTTGCTGCTTCCTTGCACTTCTGCGTGATGACGTCCGTGATGTCCTGGACCGTCTTTCCCCTGAGCACTGTTTCCCCTGTTATATCTGTTAGGAATTTTCTTATCTCCTCATAGTTTCCCTTTTGGAATGCCAGCCTTTTGTTTCAGTACCTACCTCGGGTTCAATAACGCTTCTTCAACCAGATACTCAAATGTCGGTACACTGTGTTTGCTCATTCTTAATGGGGCTTCAAAGCCAATTTCCCTTATGGTGGACTCGTTCAGAGTGAAGACTAGGTCGAGTCTCACTGGTTCATTGTTTCCTCTCATCCTAGTGGGTTTCCTAACATGTTGGCTTAGAAAGTTTCTTGTCGCCACCTCCATTAGTTTGGGTCTCCATGTATCCTCTCCTCCATGCGGTTCCTTCTTCTCCCAATCTATCCTTCCGTGATTGAAGTCCCTCATGATGAGCAGATGGGATCTATTTCTACAGGCACCAAAGGCTGCCTTCTCAATTATAGTGTCAACTGCCATGTTGTTGCTGTCATACTCTTGCCTTGGTCTTGTCATTTGGTGGAGGGTTATATATTACTGCTACTACTACTTTTGGTCCTCTCATTGTCATGGTGCCTGTTATGTAGTCTCTGAATCCCTCGTAGCCTGGGATGACTATCTCCTTGAAACTCCATTCCTTTCTCATTAGTAGGGCCACTCCACCTCCTCCCCTACCTTCCCTCTCTTTCCTTATTACAGTGTAGTCCTGGGGAAACACCGCATTCATTATGATTTTTGAGAGTTTTGTTTCTGTGAGTCCGATTACATCTGGGTTCACTTCTTGTGCTCTTTCCCGTAGTTCACTTGCCTTGCTGGTGATCCCATCTATGTTCGAGTACATTACCCTGAAGCTGACTATCTTCTGTCCTTTCTCAGATCCTATTGCTTCTCCTAAAGCAGGGAAATGGAGTGACTGGGATGGGAGGGCCTATTAAGGGGGGACCTGGGGGATCTGGGGTGGGCAGGGGCAGGAAAGATCTGGTACAGGGAGGGTGGAGTAGGAGGGAGGGTTTAGGGGGTTGGGGAGAAAAGAGGGCGTGCGTTGGAGGCTTGAGAGGGGGGGGGGTTAGAGGGGGAGGCTTGGGGGAGTGGGTGAGAGGGGGATGCTTTGGAGAGTGTGGGAAAGTGGGAGGCTTGGGGGGGATATGGGAGGAGGGAGGGCTTATGGGATAGGGGGAAATGGAGGGCTTGGGGGGCACAAAACGAAGGAGGGCTTGGGGCGGAAGGGTGGTTGGGGGAAAGGAAGTGCTGAGGGAGATGAGGAAGGGAGGGCTGAGGAGAGTGGGTGAGAAGGGACGGCTCAGGAGGATACTGGCGGGTTAAGGTAGGGGTGGGGGAGAATGGAGGGCTTGGGGGTGCGGGAAAAGGGAGGGCATTGAGGGATTAGGGAGGGCTTGAGGGGGTGGGGGAGAAGGGAGATCCTGGGGAGGAGGGGGGGTTGTGCTCGCCTAGTTGTGTTTGCGGGGGTTGAGCTCTGGCTCTTTGGTCCCGCCTCTCGACTGTCAATCAATTGGTGTACAGATTCCTGAGCTTATTGGGCTCTATCATATCTACACTTGAAACTGTATGGAGTCAGCCTCCACCACAACACTACTTAATGCATTCCATTTGTTAACTACCCTGACACTGAAAAAGTTCTTTCTAACGTCTCTGTGGCTCATCTGGGTACTAAGTTTCCACCTGTGTCCCCTTGTTCGTGTTCCACCCGCGCTAAAGAGTTTGTCTTTATCAACCCTGTCAATTCCCCTGAGAATTTTGTAGGTGGTTATCATGTCTCCCCTTACTCTTCTGTTTTCCAGGGTTGTGGGGTTCAGCTCCCTTAACCTTTCCTCGTAACTCATTCCTCTCAGTTCCGGGACCAGTCTGGTGGCATACCTCTGAATCTTCTCTAACTTCGTCTTGTGTTTAACTAGGTATGGACTCCAGACTGGAGCTGCATACTCCAGGATTGGTCTTACATAAGTGGTATTCAGGGTCCTGAACGATTCCTTACTCAAGTTTCTAAAGGCAGTTCTTATATTGGCCAGTCTACCATATGCCGCTGATGATATCCTTTTGATGTGGGCCTCTGGGGACAGGTTCGGTGTGGTATCGACCCCAGATCTCTCTCTATTTGACTCTTGTAGTATTTCACCTCCCAGATGGTACCTTGTGTTCAGCCTTCTGCTCCCTTCGCCTAATTTCATTACTTTACACTTTCCTGAGTTGAACTTTAGCAGCCATTTTTTAGAGCATTCCTCCAGTTTGTCCAGGTCGTCCTGTAGTCTCTGTCTATCTTCGTCTGTTTTGATTCTTCTCATAATTTTGCATCGTCAGCAAACATTGAGAGAAATGAGTCTATACCCTCTGGAAGGTCGTTTACATACACTAGAAACAGGATGGGTCCTTGTACAGAGCCCTGTGGAACCCCGCTGGTGACATCTCGCCACTCTGATGTCTCCCCCTCACCGTTTCTCGCTGTTTCCTATTGCTTAGATACTCCCTCATCCACTAGAGTTCCTTACCTTTTACTCCTGCCTGCTGCTCCAACTTTTGTAAAAGCCTTTTGTGAGGTACTGTGTCAAAGGCTTTCTGACAGTGCAAGAAAATGCAGTCTACCCACCCTTCTCTTTCTTGCCTAATTTGTGTTGCCTGGTCATAGAATTCTATAAGGCCTGTGAGGCACGATTTATCTTCCCTGAACTGCTGGTGGTGTGTTACAAAGCTGTTTCCCTCCAGATGCTCTACGAGCCTTTTCCTCACAATCTTCTCCATCACCTTGCATGGTATACAAGTTAGGGAACTGGCCTGTAGTTCAGTGCCTCTTGCCTGTCACCCTTTTTTGTAAATTGGGACTACATTAGCTGTCTTCCAGCTTTCCGGTCTCCCGTTTCCAGTATTCTGTTATATGCCATAGAGAGTGGCACACTTAGTGCTTCTGCACCTTCTTTTAGAATCCACGGTGAGATTCTGTCATGCCTAACAGCCTTTGACACATTCAGCTCCAACAGATTCCTTATGACCTCATCACTGATGAGGAAAATTTCCTCCAAGGTTGTTCGGTTTGCCTCTTCATTTAGTGAAGGGACCTCTCCTTGTTCTATTGTGAAGACCTCCTGGAATCTCTTGTTCAATTCTTGACACACCTCTTTGTCATTCTCTGTGTATCTGTTCTCCCCTTTTCTCAGTTTCATCACTTGTTCCTTCACTGCTGTTTTCCTCCTGATGTGGCTGTGGAGCAGTTTTGGTTGGGTCTTAGCTTTACTCGCGATGTCATTTTCATACTGTCTCTCTGCTTCTCTCCTGACTCTGATGTACTTATTTCTGGCCCTCTGGTATTTCTTCCTGCTCTCTGGTGTTCTGTTGTTCCTGTAGTTTCGCCATGTTCTTTTACTCAATTGCTTTGCTGCCGCACATTCCTGGCTGAACCACGGATTCTTCTGTTGCTTTTCATTTTTCACTTTTTGGACTAGGATAAACCTGTCTGCAGCTTCCTTGACACTTCTGAGTGACATAATACATCATATCCTGTACAGTCTTTTCTCTGAGTTCTGTTTCCCATGGTATTCCCATTAGGAACTTCCTCATCTCGTCATATTTTCTTCTTCGGTAATTTAGTCTTTTTCCTTCCAATCCCCTCCTTGGATAGGTTGTCCCTACTTCTACCAGATACTCAAATATCAATACACTTTGGTCACTCATTCATATGGGGGCATCATATATGACTTCCTTTATTTCTGAGCCATTTACGGTGAAAATCCGGTAGTCTAGCTGGTTTGTCATTTCCTCTAATTCTTGTGGGCCCCTTCACATGTTGGCTCAGAAAGTTCCATGTACTCACTTCCAAATGTTTAGATCTCCATGTGGGTCCCGATTCTCCCAGTCTATCTTTCCATGGTTGAAATCGCCAATGATTAAGAGTCTGGATCCATTCCTGCAAGCAACTGAAGCTGCTCTCTCTTTATGTTAATGGTAGCCATGTTGTTTCTGTCTGTTGTGGGAGGGTGCCCAAGATGGGCACCTTGGGCACCAGGGGTTGGGGCAGGTAGGGCAGCAATTGGGTGGAGGATGGGGAGGTGCTTCTCTCAGTGTCTGTTGAGCTGCTTGTGGGGGGTTCCCAGCTCCCCTCTGGGATTGTAGGGCTCGAGGTTGTAGCTCCCTGATTTCTTTCTTTCTCCTTGCGCTCCCTCCTCGCAGCTGTTGCCCTCATTCTCTCGTCCCTTGTCATATACCTATGCAGGAATACTTTTTTGAGCTTCTGTAAACATGTTGGTCCGCTCTCCCTTGCTAACAAGTCCTCTTTTGTTTTCTCGCTCTTGAATATCACCTTTATCACTCGGTCTCTGTCCTTGTTGTACTGTCTGATCCTGAAAACCTTTTCAATACCTTGGTCAACCCTCTCCATCTTTACCCCTTTAAGGATCTCATTAACTTCATTTTAGTCCTTGTCTCTCCTTTCCACTGGACCAGTCCCTGTTTGCTCCCTAATACCTACTATTACTACTGCTCTTTTTCGCTCTATCAGCTGGCTAGTACATCTAGCTGCTTCCTGAGAAGAAACCACTTCCATGGCCAATTCCCCTAACTGCAGACCTAGCTTCTGGGCTCTTTTTAAGCAATTCTGCAAATGAGGGTTGTTTTGTAGAAGTCCCCTCAACAGTAGCATCACCATCTCCCTGAGGGATGGTCTGTGTCTGGTATTGTGGAGGAGTCTCCTTCAGGCTTCTTATCTCCTCCTTTGCTGCCCTTAGTTCATCCTGCAGGTTGGTTACTGTCTCCCTCATTACCCTCAGTCCTTCATTAAATTCATCCCATATTTGCTGGAATGCTCCCCTAATCCATGCTTATTGCCCCCCCCCCCATCCTTTGAGTTTGTCCCTACCATGTTTGTCTCCCTGTGGTTGCTTCCCCGAGTTAGTCTCCCTGTCATGTTTTTCCCTATGAGAGAGATAGAGAGGGGAGAGAAGGGGGGAGAGAGACAGAGAGATATGGGGGAGCAAGAGAGAGGGAGAGAGTGGTTGAGAGGGCGAGAGACAGAGGGAGCTAGTGACAGGGGAAAGGGAGAGGGAGAGGAGAGAGAGGGGCAGCTAGTGAGAGGGGAGGGGGAGGGGAGAGAAAGAGAGAGAGAGAGAGAGACATAGAGAGAGAGAGAGAGAGAGAGTGAGAGGAAGATTGTCAGCTGGGAGGAAGGAGGGTGAAGTATTGTCACCTTTCGCAATGGTGTCAAATCCTGTTTGTGATGTATGTGTGTGTGTGCGTGTGTATGTGTATGTGTGTGTGTATGTGTACTCACCTATTTGTGTTTGCAGGATCGAGCATTGACTCTTGGATCCCGCCCTTCGAGCATCGGTTGTTTACAGCAATGACTACGGTCCTATTTCCCTATCATACCTTGTTATAAAATTATGAATAGTATTTGCTTCCACTACCTGTTCCTTAAGTACATTCCATTTTTCGACAACTCTCACGCTAAAAGAAAACTTCCTAACATCCCTGTGACTCATCTGAGTTTCCAGCTTCCACCCATGTCCCCTCGTTCTGTGACTATTCCGTGTGAACATTTCGTCCATGTCCTCTCTGTCAATCCCTCTGAGTATTTTATACGTTCCTATCATGTCTCCCCTCTCCCTTCTTCTTTCTAGTGTCGTAAGGCACAGTTCCTTCAGGCGCTCCTCATACCCCATCCCTCATAACTCTGGGACGAGTTTCGTTGCAAACCTCTGAACTTTTTCTAATTTCCTTATATATGCTTCTTCAGATGGGGGACTCCATGATGAGGCGGCATACTCTAAGACTGGTCTCACGTAGACAGTGTAAAGCGCCCTAAATGCCTCCTTACTTAGGTTTCTGAATGATGTTCTAATTTTTGCCAGTGTGGAGTACATTGCTGTCGTTATCCTATTTATATGGGCTTCAGGAGATAGATTAGGTGATACGTCCACACCCAGGTCTCTTTCTCGTTTTTAATTTAGGTTGCTTTTTCGCTTTGATCGCAATATCGATCTTATAGTTCCTTTCTGATGTTCGTCTGATATTAATGTAATCGTTCCTAGCTCTGTTGCATCTGATCCTGTTGTCCTCTGTCCTTTGTCTTCTGTACTTCCTCCACTCCCGCCTGCTGGCCATTTTTGCTTCCTGACACTGTCTATTAAACCATGGGTTATTATATTCCCTCTTATTTTTTCCTTTTACTGTTGGTATAAATCTGTCTTCGGCCTCCTGGCATTTCTGTATGACTAGGTCCATCATATCTTGGACTGTTTTTCCTCTAATTTCTTCCTTCCACTGCACTTTTCCCATATAGTCTCTTGTCTTCCTGTAGTCCCCTTTCCTGCAGTCAACTCTCCTCTCCTAGATCTATTGTCCCATGGTCACAAGCTTGAATTCCATCATGTAGTCAAAGACTAGGACACAATGGTCCCCTAGAGTTATTTCATACTCCAAATTCTCGATGTCTTCTACGTTCTGGGTGAAACCAGGTCTAATAGGCTCGGTGCATCTCCTTCTCTTTCCCATGTGTCTTCCTTCACATGTTGTGTTAGGAAATTCCAGTATCTAGCCACTTTGCTCCCCACGTTTCGTCCCCTCCATGGGGATGCCTTGATTCCCAATTTATCTCTCCATGATTTAGGTCCCCATGACCAGCAACTTCGCTCCCATTCTGTGAACTAATGTTGCTGCCTTCTTTAGTTCATCTATGCATGCCATATTGTTGTCATCATACTCCTGCCTGGGTCTTCTACTGTTTGGAGGGGGATTGTAGATTATCAAGATTACAATCTTCCTCGCATCTGCTGTCAGAGTTCTATGTATGAAGCTTGTGCACTCATTGGTAACCCGATTTCCCAGGTCTTCAAACTTCCATTTCCGCTTTATTAGGAGTTCCAGTCTCCCTCCCTGTCTGTGTCCTCTCTTTTCTTATCACCTGGTTGCCTTCTGGAAAGATTGCATATGAGATCGTGTCATTTATTTTAGTTTCCACTATTGCAACTATGTCAGGATCTTCCTCACTCACTCTTTCTTTTATCTCTTCTGCTTTATTAGATACCCCATCAGCATTGGCATACCAAACCTTGAGATTCTTCATGGAAGCTCTGATACCAGAGTTCGCCCTTTTCTCTGGGGGTCTGGGGGGGATCCGGGGGAAACTGGTGTGTATATGTGCGCGTGCGTGCGTGTACTCACCTAATTGTACTCGCCTAATTGTGCTTGCGGGGGTTGAGTTCTGGCTCTTTGGTCCCGCCTCTCAACCGTCAATCAACTGATGTCCAGATTCCTGAGCCTACTGGGCTCTGTCATATCTACATCTGAAACGATGTATGGAGTCAGCCTCCACCACATCACTTCCTAATGCATTCCATTTACCAACTACTATGACACTGAAAAAGTTCTTTCTAATGTCTCTGTGGCTCATTTGGGTACTCAGCTTCCACCCGAGTCCCCTTGTGCGTGTGCCACCCGTGTTAAATAATCCATCCTTGTCCACCCTGTTAATTCCCCTGCGAATTTCGTATGTGGTGATCATGTATTCCCTGGTTCTTGTGTCTTGCAGCGACGTGAGGTGCAGTTCACGTAGTCTGTCCTCATAAGTCATGCCTCTTAGTTCTGGGGCTAGCCTAGTGGCATACCTCTCATCTTTTTCCAGCTTCGTCTTGTGCTTGACTAGATAAGGGGCTGACTAGATAAGGATGCTGAGGCCCGCATACTTATCTAGTAAGATAAGATCAATACATAGGATTGATCTTACATATGTGGTATACAAGGTTCTGAAGGATTCCTTACACAGGTTTCTGACAGCAGTTCTGATGTTAGCCAGCCTCGCATTGGCCGCTGATGTTATTCTTTTGATGTGTGCCTCGGGAGACAGGTTTGGCGTGATATCAACTCCTACATTTTTCTCTCTGTCCGTTTCGTGAAGGATTTCATCTTCCACTCGGTATACAGTGACTGGCCTCCTAGTTCCTCCTCCTAGTTTCATTACCTTACATTTACTTGGGTTGAACTTTTGTAGCCATTTGTCGGACCATTCCTTCAGTTTGTCTAGGTCATCTTGTAGCCTCATACTATCCTCCTCTCTCCTGATCCTCCTTATAATTTTTGAATCATCAGCAAACATCGTGAGGAACGAGTCAATTCCTTCTGGGAGATCATTTACGTATATCAGAAACAGAATAGGTCCAAAGACTGAACCCTGTGGGAGTTCACAGGTATCTTCCCCGCCACTCCGAGACCTCACCCCTCATGGTGACTCGCTGTGTCCTGTTACTTAGGTACTATCTTATCCAGTGGAGTACCTTCCCTTTTACTCCTGCCTGCATCTCCAATTTGTGCACTAGTTTCTTATGTGGTACTGTGTCAAAAGCTTTCTGTCAGTCCAGGAATATGCAGTCTGCCCAGCCCTTTCTCTCTTGCCTGATTTTTGTTCCCTAGTCAGAGAACTCAAGTAATCCTGTTAGGCATGATTTGCCATCTCTGAACGCATGCTGATGTTGTGTTACAAAGTTCTTCCACTCTAAATGTTCCACTAGATTTTTTCGCACAATCTTCTCCATCATCTTGCATGGAATGCAAGTTAGGGACACTGGCCTGTAGTTCAGTGCCTCCTGCCTATCACCCTTCTTGTATATTGGGACTACATTGGCCGTCTTCCAAATTTTTGGCAGTTCACCTGTTGCCAGTGACTAGTTGTACACCATGGAGAGTGGAAGGCACAGAGCATCTGCTCCTTCCTTAAGGATCCATGGTGAGATTCCATCCGGGCCTATAGCCTTTGTCACGTCCAAATCTAGCAGATGCTTCCTCTCCTCCCCACTGGTAATCACAAATTCCTCTAGTGGTGTCTGGTTTAATGTTCCCTCTCTTATCTCTGGGACTTCTCTTTGCTCTGAGTTGAAGACTTCCTGGAATTTCGTATTGCGTGCCTTCTCGTGTGTACAAGTATGTGTGTGTGTGTGTACTCACCTAATTGTACTCGCCTAATTGTACTTGCGGGGTTGAGCTGTGGCTCTTTGGTCCCTCCTCTCAACCGTCAATCAACAGGTGTACAGGTTCCTGAGTCTTTTAGGCTCTTTCATATCTACACTTGAAACTGTATATGGAGTCAGCCTCCACCACATCACTTCCTAGTTCATTCCATTTACTAACTACTCTGACACTGAAAAAATTCTTTCTAATGTCTCTGTGGCTCATCTGGGTACTAAGTTTCCACCTGTGTCCCCTTGTTCGTGTTCCACCCGTGCTGAAGAGTTTGTCTTTGTCATCCCTGTCAATTCCCCTGAGAATTTTGTAGGTGGTTATCATGTCTCCCTTTACTCTTCTGTTTTCCAGGGACGTGAGGTGCAGATCCTTTAGCCTTTCTTCGTAGTTCATACCTCTCAGTTCCGGGACGAGTCTGGTGGCATACCACTGAATCTTCTCTAACTTTGTCATGTGTTTAACTAGATATGGACTCCAGGCAGGAGTTGCAAATTCCAGGATTGCTCTGACATAAGTGGTATACAGGGTCCTGAACGATTCCTTACAAAAGTTTCTAAAGTCAGTTCTTATGTTTACCATCCTAGCATATGCCGCTGATGATATCCTTTTGATATCGACCTCTGGGGACAGGTTCCGTGTGATATCAATCCCTAGATCTTTCTCTCTATTTGACTCTTGCAGGATTTCACCTCCCTGATG
>NC_059617.1:22015656-22042371 GCF_020424385.1 Procambarus clarkii | reverse complement strand
GTTAGTTTCATCTCCACCACAATGGCAGAAGAGTACTTTTTACATCTTACCAGCCTAGAAAATACCGACATTATCACAACACAGCCTCTGCATTTCAGAATAACATCTTACCTCTACACTTAAATGTTGGCATTAAATATAAAATGGCGCTTTTAAATATGTTAGTGCCGAGGAAAATTAACGCACTTATAAAAGATGATGTACATTCGTCAGTTAACTTTTATGGTACTTTTACAATTGATGAATCTGAAATTTAACATATAATATTCACGTTTACACCCAAGCAAGATATACTCTCACGAGATGTGAGGTATATGGTCAAGCTTCACCGCCAAATGAAAACAGATAGGCAATTAGGTTTTAAAGATGTTACGGCCCTCTCGGGTCGCAACTGAGTTCGTACTCTGATGTTATTAGAGTAAGTTGTATCCGACCCCAAGCCAGTAGTGGCTTTCAAGGGATGCGATCCGTGACGCAAGTAACTTAAAGGGGAAGGGAAATAAAGTTAAGAACTTAAGATTATAATTACCATCACCAATAAATAATATATAAAAAAGAGTACACAGGGGGAGGGGTATTAACACTATACAGGGGAATTATTCACACAATTGTCTTCTCCTGAAGACTCTGGATCCACGTTCTCGATGCTAAGTCCTCGGTGCTTTCGTGGTCTCTTGACGAATCTTTCGATCAAGCTGAGTCTACCTCCAAACACAGGCCAGCCAAAACACAGTTCCACTGGGGGCACCGCCGTGGAGGCCGTCAACCACAAGTCCAGCAGGTCTGCTGGCAGGTTCCAGATCAGCAACTCTGGTCAGGCCACTCCACGAGCGATACTAGGGTAGCGCCCTAGTCAGGAGCCTCGTGTGATACCACAAATCACTCTCCTGTCCTCAATGCCCCAGTGGATAACCGTCTCCAGCAGTCGGTCCCAGGTAAGACAATCCTTCTACTGCCACTACACTGGCAGGGTAACACCACAGTGTTCTTCCGGGAGACGACTTCACAGCTGCTGCAGCAAGGCACAAGGTATGGGGACGGCTGCCTCGGGTAGACTGACTCAACTCCCATCACAGCAGTCCCAGGTCGACTCTGTAAGCAGACATGTCATCAATAACTGGGACACACTAAAACACCTCACTTACGGGCTCAGACACAAACGCCCGACGTATCCACTCCATAGATGGCGTTGTAGTCTGAGCACCACCTCACCAGAGGTCAGCAGCGGCGGTGTTGTGAGTTGAACAGGACTGGAAACTGGCCCTTGTGGCCGGTATACGTCATCCTCACCAGGTGTCGTCGTCCGTTTGGAGGGGGTTTCAGGAGCTGGCCCACAGATGGCGCGGTCGTCACTGCTCCGTGCTCGGACACTGGATCCGGGTTCGTAACAAAAGATGATTTTAATAAATATTTTTCAGATGGGGATACTATCCTCTCTTATGACTTAACATTTTAAAGAGTACTTTTATCCTCTATAATTAAATATCGCGAAGGGCGAATCTTATCGTCGCTTAGGGTTCACTTTAAAGACCGAATGGCAAGAGTGCTTGGTTTTGATTCTGACAAAAAACATACTCTTTATCAATCTCGCCTAGTAGATATTGAGTCTGTATCAAAACAAATTGCATTGTATACACCAGACATGGATGGCGGGTGCGATTATTTTCTGGTGTATTGCGATGTAATCGAACCACTAATCTTTGGCAGTCAGTCTGTCAATATATTAGATGCTTTCAGCTTTCAAGATTCTTACGCTAAAGGAGTTCAGCCTCTTATGTATAAATATCTCAATACCAACATTTTAGGTACAATCATAATTAAGATCACTGACCAATTTCGTCGGTTGGTTAGTTTTTAGGGTGGACGCTCAGTCACAGCCATTTTACACATACGTCCCAAATTATAATAAATAGTCTCGCACCTGTCATATGTTAGTTATTATATAGGCAACCTCAGTCATGAGAGTACCTTTTCACCCACCGAGTCAGCAAGAATTTCTGGACTTATTTGGAGTCCAGCCCGGGAAACGTGGAGGAGGTTTGGACGACATACGTGTATTCCAGGCACCTTATCATCATAGAAGCGGGGGATTTCTAAGTGCACTGGCTGAGATGGTGCGCAGGGCAATACCATTTCTAATGCGCAGTATTTTCCCGAGCGCAATTGATTTAGGAAAAAATATATTGGATGATTTGTCAAGTGGGAGACGAGATGTAAAGACCTCTCTTAAGACTCATGGTGTAGATGCCCTTAAGGGGGTTGCCGAGAAGATAGTGACGGGAGGTAGGGTTAACAGAAAGAGAGTCATTAAGCTACAGCAATCTAGGAAATCTTCCAATAAAAATGCCAATTACAGAGGTGCACAACCAAAGTCGTGTATCAGCTATAAGAATGACATATTCTCTATAAGTTAGACAGTCGTCATCTGACAGCGAGACGATCATGGAGGGTGTAGATAGTAGTGGGGCGAGAGTTCCTATTGAAAATTATACTTCCAGTATATATTGTAAGGGTTCACCCCCTTCCTACCTGTGGTTGGGGTCGTTCCACAGGTCTTAGCCCCTCAGTACCGGGCGCCACTGCTCGCCCTTGGGCTCCCCCAGTCAACTAAGGGCTGGCCTTATACACCCCTAGCGAGTGGGGAGGTTCAAGCTTCCTATAACTCACCTAAACCTGCCTGTCCTGACACTGGAACACTCTCTTGGATATCTGGTCTATTCAGGTCGCCAGCTGGGTGTTTACACTCGTGTCCCAGCAACACGTCAGTGGTCTTAGTGGTTATTTTAATCAAGGATGCAATATCACGTGCAGTGCAAGGTGTCACTAATGGTCTCATAAATATATATATATAGCCCTAGAGAATGGAGGCTCACTTAAACTCATCAGTTAGTTTAAAAGTTTACTGAAGCAAAAGCATATATACACATATATTTTGTATAAAGAAATGTCAAAAGGGGGATATCGTCCGCTGGTGGCAACACTTCTCAATGACACGTCTCTGGCGACAAGGTAAGATGACTGGATCCACTCCTCCAGCACAGACACACACCTCGCGTCTCTGGCAGCATGACCAGCTGTCAGAAACGTCGTAACTTTCCCACGCCTCTAGCAATGCGATCAGCTGGGCGTTTCGAAGTTCGTTGCTGGCTCTTTGCACACCAGCTACCACCTCCAGGATCACCAACATCCCCACCTTAATGCTCACACACACCAACTCATGCCAAAATGAGCTCTTGGCTCCTAGCCTAATATTCTGTCACTTACGACAATAAAATGATGAGTAGAAATGTTCACAACATATAAGATACTCTAGCTCACCTAGATCAAAAGGGGTAAAGGGAGGGACAATTATCTACCTTATTTCACTCCAACCACGAAGCTGACTCGTCCTCTGTTGAGGGACATTGAGGTTCCTGGTCCTGGCTTCTGGTCTCCTGATGAACAGGTCCCACACACAGGTTCCTCCGTCGTCCTCGTGATAACGTGTCTTCGCCGTGCTCTCACTCACAACAGGTACTGCCTTCCTCCTCCTCTTGTACGGGGTACAGGAGACAGGTACCTCCCTCGTTGTTCTCACCCTCACTGGCACTGCCGACATCTCGCAGTCCAGTACAGCATCCCCTCGCCTCACTGCCAGTAGATTTGGCCTGGCCCTAGCTTTTCGCTTGATGTGGAATACTGGTCCTCTGGGCGTCTCAGACGTCACCAGCCCAACGTTCCATCTGCTGTAGACTCTTGATAGAGCTCTTGGCTCTCTAATCCGGCCCGTCCTTGCTTCTGGGCACTCCACGGAAGTTGGATGGCTTCTCAGACAATGTGCAGAATCGATGCGAAGCTTAAATCTACTGTTAAAGGCTCTCTAGATTCGGAGCTCAACCGAGCGCGTCTTCCCTCTATGACGGCTCGTGATGTACTCTCCCCGCCCAAGCGCCAGCCGTCCTGGGAGCCCTCCGCCTCATGACGTCACACCGCCCGAGGGCTCTTTTTATTTGTCACTTCCAGCACGTGACCTTACCTGGCCAACCAGGTGCCGGGTGTGTCACGACGTCTTGGCGGGAAACAGGATGGCTCGACACCGTCCTGTGCCTCAAAAGGCGTAAGCCCCTTGCATTATCAAACTTAGCTGGCCATTTTACAGCCAGCTTAATCACGCTCCACGCTTTCCCACACATAAAAATGTTCCCTGAACATTAGAGAATACTTGGCTACGGAGATATGACTCTTCTAAGCTGGGAAGGAAGAAATATAGAGGTGGACACCGTCACATACCCCTCCCCTTAAAATAGTAGTTATATCGAATGAGCAGCATTGGAGAGGGCAACTATACTCTTGCTCCCTCCATTCCTGAAGTGTTACTCCTCCAGTTTGTGTCGTGGATTGTACCACCTCGCCAGTCACTTGTGTTTCTACACTTCCACCTCGCACCAGACTGGGTGTTCTCTGAACACCTATATGGGATCCTCCTTCCGTGTCCACGAGTGCGTTCCAATGACTCGTTACCACTGCAAGGTTCAGTGCATGTAATGCCTCCACAGCGTCGTGCACTCTGAGGTACCCTTGCACTTCCATCACGTCCTGCAGGTACGCCATGGTTCCTCTCAGGATCTCCTCTTCGCCTTTCTTCTCTCTTCTCGGTTCCTCTTCTCCCGTAAGTGCGTTGTCTCCTCACAGTGACACCTGTTACCTGTCCTGCATCCAGCAACTTCATCTTTTCTACATTAGGCTTTTGCGATGGCCCAATGCCCCTCTCGCTAGGCCGGTGTATACCTGTTCCCTGCTTTCTTCCAATTACCTTTCCTATACCATGCGTTCCTTCATTCTCGACGAACATCTTCACTCCTCCATGAGATTCTCTTCCCTGTGACGTCTTCTTCGGTTCGTGGTTGGGCTCGTCCACCTCCCTGTGGCTCACCTCACTACGGTGGTTCATCTTGCACCTACCACTATTCATCCGGCTGGCATAGGGTGCACTGCGTCGTGGCTCCTCCACTCTGCCCCTCACTGCCATTCACTCATCCAATGAGCTCACCCTTTTTGGTGGAGGGAGTGAGGTCTGCAGCCACTTCACCGCCCCAAGCGCTTGTACAGCTACTCCTCCCCACGCATCATTAGGCTTAACCGCAGGTCCTTGTCGGGGTTATCTGTGACCTCCGATGACCTCTCTGTCTTTTCGCCTTCGTCGTTGTCGTCCCTGACGACGTTATCATTGGTGCGGTTGGCAACCTCACCACTGCCTGGGTCAACCAACACCTCACCTGGCAGGGTCGCACCACTGCCTGGGTCAACCAACACCTCACCTGACAGGGTCGCACCACTGCCTGGGTCAACCAACACCTCACCTGGCAGGGTCGCACCACTGCCTGGGTCAACCAACACCTCACCTGGCAGGGTCGCACCACTGCCTGACACATAGGCACTCCTGGCCCAATCGGGTTGTATCCTTCCTCCACCGAGGTCGTTAACCAACACCATCTGCACGTGCTCTAAGGGTAACTTAGGGGCTACAGCTACGATAGCCTTCTCGACTCCATAGTCGGCAACCAACTGTACCTCGTGAAGTGGTAACCTGTACTCTTCTCCCACACTCTGTATTCTCACCACTCCCTCAGGTGATTCGTTAGATTCGTTGGGAAGAATACTCCTGGCTACCATGCTTATGTTAGCACCCGTATCACAAAGAACTACAATCTCCACTGGGTCTGACTTCCTGAACTCCACTGTGGCCCCGAAAACGAAAGGGTGTTCACCCAACTTCATTTCCCAACCATTCACATTGGGTTCACTAAGATATGGGGTATGAACAAATACTCTCTTCTCTTCTAACATCAGTCCCATATTCCTCTGGTTCTCGTCGCACTCAAGGGCGAAATGTCCTCTTACACCACAGTTGTAGCATCGGCCGTCCGCCCTAGGCGACCAGTCGCCAGTCACTCTGCCTATGCCAACAGCAGACGTTCCCTGAGTCCTACTTGGACTCCCCGTCGTTGTCTCCCTGGCAGCGTTCCTCGCTCCAGCACCAGTCCCGGTGTTCCCTCCTTGGGGTCTCCTCACCGGTTCCCCTGAACTTTTGGACTGACCTCACTGTGTGCACTATCCTTGGGAGAGTCTCCACCCGTCCTCGCCCTTCCTGAACTCTTGACGTCCCCCCCAAACCTTGGGTAAGGCGAGTGCCTAGGCGGTCCCTTCTTCCCGTGATGTAGTGCCTCTTCCAGTAGGTCGGCTCTGTCTGCAGCAGCCTTAAGTTCTCTAATACCTGCCTCCTTGATCCTGACCCTTAGTTCTGGATGGAGCATTGACATGAATCTTTCCATCACCATCAACTGCTTCAGCTCCTCCATCATCTCCACCTCTTCAGCCATCAGCCACCGCAGGAACCTGCGCTCCATGTCCCGAGCAGTTTCAGCATACGACCTTCCGGAAGCTCTTGTGTACTCACGGAAGCGTTTTCTGTGAACCTCCGGGGTTAATCGATACGATAGGAGCACAGCTTTCTTCATCATGTCGTAAACGGCGCATTCCTCAAGGTCCAACATGTTATAAGCTTCCCTGGCTCGCCAGTCAACCAACTCTGCACTAACGCAGCCCAATCCTCTTCCAGCCATTCCTTCAATGTCTCTATCCTCTCAAAATGGTCGAAGAAAGCTTCGGCCTCCAGAGGGTCAAAGGTTGGTAGGTCGCGTTCCCGGGCCTTGGGGTCATCCCGCCAAGCTGACACTGAGGGCAGCCCGCGCTCCGCCCGACGCATCTCAACCTCCTTCTTCACTTTTATTTCTTCCCGTCGCAGTTGTCTTTCGCCTTCCTCTCGTTGCAGTTGGGCTTCACGCTCCTCACGCTTCAGCTGAGCCTCGCGCTCCTCGCACTTTGAGCTTCGCACTCCTCCCGCTTCAGCTGGGCTTTGCGCTCACGCTCCTCTCGCTCTAGTTGGGCGTCACGCTCCTCTCACTTCAGCTGAGCTTCGCGCTCCTCTCGCTTCAGCTGGGCTTCACGCTCCTCACGCTTTAGCTGAGCTTCAAGCTGCATTTTCATTATCTCTAGCTTCATGTTTCTCCTGCTACTACCGCTGGATGCCCTACTGCTACCTTCGTCGCTCCGGTTCCCACCAACACTGGCAGGTACTTGGGGCGGTCCTTCCTTGGAAGCCTCCTCTCGGGCCTTGAGCTGAGCCATGATCTCAATCCGATGCTCCGCCACCCTGGAGGACCTCAATCTCAACCTAAAATGGTCCGCAGCCAGCTGCAGCTGAGCTTTGGTGCACTCTTCCAACTCCTGCTCGTCCCTCGACTCAATAAACTTCTTTACTCTGTCATTCTCCATCTCTAGGCTATTGAGTAACTGTATACAGGGAATACACTAGCGAGCAGTGTAAACCGTGACCAATATCGACCTTAATACACTTGCCCTGCACTTGCAATCCTTTGTCCACTGTTGTTCGATGTATCCAGGCAAGGTCGTCACTGTCAGGGTTCACCCCCTTCCTACCTGTAGTTGGGGTCGTCCCACGGGTCTTAGCCCCTCAGTACCAGGCGCCACTGTTTGCCCTTGGGCTCCCACAGTCAACTAAGGGCTGGCCTTATACACCCCTAGCGAGTGGGAAGGTTCAAGCTTCCTATAACTCACCTAAACCTGCCCGTCCTGACACTGGAACACTCTCTTGGATATCTGGTCTATTCAGGTCGCCAGCTGGGTGTTTACACTCGTGTCCCAGCCACACATCAGTGATCTTAGTGGTTATCTTAATCAAGGATGCAATATTACGTGCAGTGCAAGGTGTCACTAATGGTCTCAAAAAAAAAAATATATATATATATACGTGGTCCTCTGGGCATCCCAGACGTCCCCAGCCCAACGTTCCCTCTGCTGCAGACTCTTGGCTCTCTAATCCAGTCCGTCCTTTCCTCTGGGCACTCCACGGAAGTTGGATGACTTCTCAGACTGTCTGCAGAATCGAAGCGGAGCTTAAATTTCCTGGTAAGGGCTCTCTAGATCCGGAGCTCGCTCGAGCGCGTCTTCCCTCTATGACGGCTCGTGACGTACTCTTCCAGCCCTGGCGCCAGCCGCCCCCAAAGCCTTCCGCTTCGTGACGTCACACCGCCCGAGGGCTCTCGTCATTGGTCACTTCTGGCACGTGACCTCACCTGGCCAATCAGGTGCCGGGAAGCGTCAGGACGTCTTGGCGGGAAACAGGATGGCTCGACACCGTCCTGTGCCTCAAAAAGCGTAAGCCTCTTGCGTTATCAAGCTTAGCTGGCCATTTTACAGCCAGCTTAATCACGCTCCAATCTTTCCCACACATGATAATGTTCCCTGAACATTAGAGAATACTTAGGCTACGGAGATATGACTCTTCTAAGCTGGGAAGGAAGAAATATAGGGGTGGACACCGTCAAAATATGCCGAAATGGTTTGTATTTCGAAAATGGTAAGATAAGTAATATAGCCATTTATGCAAATAATATCGCCATATATCATATTTCGAGTGAATTTCAACATTATATTTCGCGACTTTATTATGAAACAATGTGGGCGATAGGACTGGAGAATGATTCCATTCTTGAATACAAACCTTTAAATAGAGGAAGATCCATATTTGTATTTAACCTAGCTGCGAAAGATACAAGAGATGCTCTACCCATAGAGAAATCTGGTAACTTACGCATGGAACTTCTTTTCGATGGGGGTGTTGCATATAACAGACTGATTCTACTCTTTGCAGAAACGACTGGGATCCTATCCATCGACCACCAAAGAGCTGTTTTTTGTGATGTGCGTGCTTAAAACAACAAATTCATGAATTGTCAAGAAATTAATTTAAATTTACAACATAAACTTGGAGAACAAATGTACTATCTCGGGTGTTATAATGCTGAAGAGATTATGCAGATTGATATTTTAAAACAAAGACTAGTGAAACCTATCGTCTTTATAGCTAATATTTTACCTACTGACAGCAAAATATATATGGGGCATTGGGTGTGTATGTACTTAGACATGCTCACTCGCCATTTATTCTTTTTTGACAGTTTTACTCTATCGCCAGATTTTTATAGTCCTTATTTTAGTTTTATTGAAAAACTAAACTTTTTTTTTTTTGAGATATATACAAGAGTTGTTACATTCTTGTACAGCCACTAGTACGCGTAGCGTTTCGGGCAGGTCCCTGGAATACCATCCCCTGCCGCGAAGAATCGTTTTTTCATCCAAGTACACATTTTACTGTTAAGTTAAACAGAGTCTACAGTTAAGGAATTGCGCCCAGTAAATCCTCCCCGGCCAGGATACGAACCCATGACATAGCGCTCGTGGAACGCCAGGCGAGTGTCTTACCACTACACCACGGAGACTGCTTTATTTAAAGTTTATTGAAAAACATAATGTTAGAGAAGTGCATACATCATTGTATAGAATCCAGAGTGATTTTAGTCTCACTTGTGGATTATACTGCATCAAGTTTGTACATAAAGTTAGCCACCTGGGATTAAATTCAACCTTGCTATATTTAAAAAATGTATTTTTTAAAGTACTTTTAGACTTAAATGGTAAGGATGTTCTATCATACGCCAGACATTATTTACCAATGAAGCAGCCTTGTGAAAGAATGTTTTGCAGAGGCCTAGCTATTGGGTCTTATCAATGGTGCAAACGATTCCTGTGTGAGACACAACCACAAGTTGATGCTTAATTATCATTTTTATATGAAGATATTTACCTATCATATAATAAGTACAGTGGGGACGTAGAAAGTGTACAGAGGTAGGGAATGTGGGGGTTACTTGCGCCTCCCATAATAATTAGGGGAGTGCACGGGGTCTCCGGCCTATTATTACAACCCTGGGTTCCTCAAGTGGAAACCAGAGGTCAAAGTGAACTAAATAAGCTACGTTAGATTAGCAAGACGCAAGTCGACGTATTTTTGTTCGTATCTTCCCTGCCAAACGTAGGACGAATCTTGTTGCTCACAAGCATTCAGACTCTTGAGCTTGTTGTGGATTAAGTATAACATTGTTATAAGATTAACTACCCTGAGAACGAATAAAGTAACAATATGTTGCATAGGGGAAGATTTTTAATGTGTTTAGCTGCACGATCAATTAGGCTCCTCCTGGCACCACCACAACGCGGGAGCCCTGAGCTGGTCGCTGGAAGCCTTCTTCTCTGCTGGCTGGCTGTGGTGAAAGGAACCTCCTCCCCTTCCTCTCGTTTCTTTATTTCTGTGTCTTTGATACCCAGCTAAGTATACTGTGTAGCGTTCTCATTGTCTGGCATAGGCGTGTTCTAATGTGTAGAATATTATACCGTGCATGAATTAGGTGTTCCTAGTGTTTGTATTATTAGTTATTCTAAAAGGGGTCCAAGTGGAACCACGTGGTCTCCCTACCCTAAGCTGACTCAAGCTTCTAGCTCTTCACTAGTAGTACTTTACCCTAGCTTGTTCTCAGTGTAAACCTTGTATCCTGCTTATGTGGATCAAGGCTTTAACGTAAGATAGTGTGGTAAAGTAATTATTATTATTGTTATTGGTGTGAATGTATGTGGGGGGTTGTTAAGGGGTTAATAAATAAGTAAGTTAGTTAAAGGAGTATCCATTTTTCCTGTGTAGATCTATGATCAACCTCTAGGCAGACTACTGCTGTAATAAGCCACTACAAGTTTATTTCTATATATTTCAATATAGTGGGGGCCGGGCCTTTGAGTTCTCCCATATCTGATAACCCTTAATGCTAACTACTACCCCTACAGCAATGTTAGACGATATCCCCCATAGTACAGACTCCCATCTTTAACAAGTGGTTGGCCTGACCAGGAGGAACAGTAAATTGAAAAAAAAAATAAATTTGTGAGTGCCAAAACTAAAAATTCTTGTTTTCCGCAGAACGGTTGTGTGTTAGCCTAGGGTCCAGCTCATCTAGCAAAGGATTCATTTTTACTGACTGGACACCTAGCTGGATCTCTTCATAATTGAGGTAAGTGTGGCCTTGTGTTAGGGGCCGTGCAAATTTTTGTTTTTTCCAATTTTTATTTTTTAATTTTTTCTTTGGCTAGGAGCTAAATTAATTAGTGATGGAGGCTAAAATGCAGGAACTGGCAAAGGATTCTTCAGTGGTAGAGATCAAGAAGCTTACCAAGTCTAATTTAGTATTGTTAGGCAAGGAATTTGGCCTAGAGTTAAATGACGCGGATAAAAAGTGGACTTTGGTGAATAAAATATTACAACATTGTATGGATCAAGAACTATTGGCAAGTGATACACCTTTATGCCAACCTAGCCAAGCGGAAAGTGCAGCTCATAGGGACAGAGAGATAGCTCTAGAGTTAGCAAAAATAAAATTAGAGGAGCAAAGACTCAAAACCGAGGAGGCTAGAATTAGAGTGAATGCCACTGGACCTCCACCTGTCGGGGATTCAAACCCCAGGCATTATGAGAAAAAGCATAACTTGCCTGAATTTTCAGTGTCGGACCCTGAAAGGTTTTTCAACCATTTTCAGAGATTAGCCATGTCCATGACCTGGCCAAAGGAAGAGTGGGTGAAAATCTTACTGGGAAGACTTAGGGGTAAGGCCCAAGATATTTTTATAAATATGCCTGACGAAGAGTGTTTTGAATATGATAAAGTCAGGGAACGTATTTTGTGGGCATATGAAATTACTCCTGAAGCTCACCACCAAGCTTATCTTAACCTTAGGCCTACTCACAACCAACCGCTCACTGAATTTGCTAATGATCAAATTAGATTGTTTGATAAATGGATTCGCTCGGCAAAAGCCGAAACATACGAGGCACTCAGGAATTTAGTCTTAGTGGAACAATTTATAGATAATATGCCAGAGGAGGTAGCAGATTACATTAGAGGTAGAGATTACATTAGAGAAGAGAATAGGGGATTTGGCCAAGATGGCAGAAAACTACCAGTTGGCGGGCAAAAGGCCCAATAAAAATAATTATACCCCACAGAGTAGCAAAACTTATACCCACATCCAGTCCAGACCAGCTCATTCTAACCCTTTACCTAATGCACCTTCTGTTTCAGACATAACTAACCCTGTTAAATTGTCTAACCCCACGACACCTAAGAGTGAACCGAAGGGTAATTCTGTTAGTAATGTCTCTTCTCCCCGACGTATCTCTGGTCACTGTAAACATCCAAACCACTTTATTAGCCGTTGTTGGCAACTGTACCCGGAAAAAAGTCCCAATGCTCTAGTTGTGACACAGGGCTTGAGGCCTTCGGAAGGGTTAGGGAGTAAGACCTCCAACCCGCAGTGGTTGGACTTGCTTACCCCATTCTTATCGAAAGGGAGACTACTTTTGTCTGAGGGTTCTTCCTGGAAGGACGTGGTGATCTTCCGAGACACGTGCCATCCAGACTTTAATTTTAGAGAGTGCTTTGCAAGGTGCCAACACTCTCGACACTGGAGAGGTGGTACTGGTCGAGGGTATCACTAGTGATACTCGAGCAGTACCCCTTCATAAGGTTACCCTGGAATCTGATTTCCACAAAGGTGTTTGTACAGTCGGAGTCACTTCGTACCTACCTTTCCCTAATGTTGATGTAATAGTTGGTAATGATTTAGCAGGGGATAAGGTAGGGGACTCCAGACTGCCGATTATGTTGTCAACCCCTAAGGTTTGCCTGGATCCACCTGCCGCAGAGGATAATGTTGTGTACCCTGCGTGCGCGGTGACCCGGTCTATGGGACTTAAATGTAAGGGCAGCCCTGTGCTTGCCATGGTGGTAAATCACGAGGACACGAGGAACTTTCCGAGTGGTGAAAGCCAAGTAGACCTTGTGGACAAATTCATGGCCCGACTCGATGACGTGGCCGAGGACATTGTGGAGAGCCTGCCACTGCCGCCTACCGAGAGTAGTGGGGAGGTGGAGGAGAACACTGTTGAGCCTCGGCCAATGGCATCTGACCAAGGTCTGGACGCCTCCTTGAGTGAGTTACAGAAAGCTGACCCCAGTCTTGCAGATTGTCATGAGGCAGCCGTCTCTATGGAGGAAATTGTAGACGCAGCAACTGGGTACTACTACAATGATCTGATTTTGATGAGAAAATGGAGACCACAGAGTGCTCCCTTGTCAAATGAGTGGGAGGTAGTCCACCAGGTTATGTTGCCGACCTGCTATAGAGAAAGAGTTTTGGCAGCTGCTCATGATAATCCTATAGGGGGACATCAAGGTATTAATATTACATATCACAAAATTTTAAAGTATTTTTTCTGGCCCAAGCTGAAAAGCGATGTGACAAAATTTTGTAATGCATGTATTGTTTGTCAACTTGTTGGGAAACCAAACCAGACTCCTCCTAAAGCTCCTCTAAGGCCTATTGTCGTGCCAGAGGAGCCATTTTCTCATGTGGTAATGGACTGTGTTGGTCCATTACCTAGAACTAAGTCTAGTAATATTTACCTAATCACGATGATGTATCGATGAGTAGTATCACTACTCGTTACCCAGAGACTTTTGCTGTAAGGAACATCCAAGCAAAAACTGTTGTTGCTCGTATGTTGCAATTTTTTTTCCACTTTTGGACTGCCTCGGGTCGTGCAAACTGACATTGGTACTAACTTTAAGTCTGATATTTTTGAGCAATTTTGTAAGGACCATGGAGTAACTCATAAGGTTTCCAGCCTATACCATCCACAGAGTCAGGGGGTAATTGAACATTTCCATCTAACTCTGAAGCAGATGTTGAAGACATCGTGCGAGAGTTCCCACACCTTCTGGGATGAGAATTTACCGTATGTTTTGTTTGTGGCTAGAGAGGGATTACAAAGTTCACTGGGTTGTTCTCCTTTTGAGTTAGTCTTTGGCCATAAAGTGCGTGGACCCTTGCAAATGTTACAGGAGAAACTGTTAGGGAACGTAACGTTAACCGAAGGTTCGGCTTTCTTTGCGCAACACCACCAGAGACTCAAGGACTGCAAGGCGGCGGCACTAAAGTATCTTGGGAAGGCCCAAGAAAAGATGAAAGACCGAAACGATGCTAAGGCTAAGTGGCGGGTATTTCAGCCTGGCGACCCTGTCCTGGTATTAAAGCCTCGACTAAGGAACACCATGTCCCACAAGTACGAAGGCCCCCTACTTTGAGACAGAAAAGACTGGGGACCTCACGTACAAAGTGAGGCACTCTGACAAACGTAACCAGGTAATACTCGTACATGTAAATCGGCTGAAGAAGTTCCAGGGCCCCAGGCCCATTGCACTAACCAATGTTTCCATTTCCAGTGAGGGAGGGGATGATTGTTCTGGGGACCCAACTAATCTCATTTTCAATAATTCTAGTTCTGTGAATGCTGTGGAGGAGGGACTGTCCCATTTGCAGATGGCCCAAAGTGAAGAGGTGCAGTCGTTGGTTCATGAATTCTCCAGTCTGTTCGGGGAGGTCCCGACCCAGACTGATGCCATTTGCCATGATGTCGAGTTGACGGACTACACCCCCATTCGCCTTCAACCCTATCGGATGAGTAAAGAAAAGAAGGCCATCGTACGGAAGGAGGTCGACTTCTTGCTCCAGCACGGCCTCATCCGGCCGAGCCAGGGCTCTTGGTGCTCGCCCTGCCTTTTGGTCCCCAAACCAGACGGCTCCAAGCGATTATGCACCGACTATCGGCAGCTCAACAAGGTGACCATTGTGGATGCCTATCCGCTGCCCCTCCTCGAGGACTGCATCGACGAGCTGGGAAACGCCAAGTACGTCTCGAAATTCGACCTCTCGAGGGGGTATTATCAAATTCCACTCACTGAACGTGCTAAACAACTAACTGCGTTCGTGACACACGAGGGTGTTTTTGAGTATCAAGTGTTACCGTTCAGCTTGCGTAATGCCCCTGCCACGTTCCAGAGACTCATGAACTCTTTGCTCGCTAAGGTGCCAAATTGTCGGGCGTATTTAGATGATATCGTGCTCTTTGACAGTAATTGGGCTGACCACATAGCTAGGTTACGCCAGTTGTTCGCAATCTTGAAAAAGGCAAATCTTACCTTAAATGCTAAAAAGTGTCATTTTGGCCAAGGCACAGTGACGTACCTTGGTTATGAAGTGGGCCAAGGAAAAGTGTTACCTCAGCAAGATAAAATCAGTGCCATTCTGGAGTATCCAGTGCTAAAGTCTAAAAAGGACGTTCAAAGATTTATCGGTATGTGTGCGCACTATCGACGCTTTTGTCAGAACTTTTCCAGTGTTGCCACTCCTCTCACAGACTTGTTGCGGAAAGGTGTTAAATTTAAGTGGTCATCAGACTGTGCAGAGGCATTTAAAAGTTTGAAATTGATCTTAGCTTCCGCCCCAGTGCTTGCTAGTCCAAGGTTCGACCGACCGTTTAAAATTCATGTTGACACGTCTGACTCGGGTGCTGGTGCAGTGTTGTTGCAAACTGGGGATGATCAAGTGGAACACCCAGTATATTATTACTCTGTGAAATTCGCCAAGGCGCAACGCAATTATTCAGTGGTAGAAAAAGAGGCGTTGGCGCAAGTGTTAACATGTAAAAAGTTCGAAGTTTACCTCACAGGTAATATAGTGGAAGTGTACATGGACCATAATCCACTAGTCTTCCTGACTCAGATGAAGGGTAAGAATAAACGCATCCTCAGGTGGGCGTTGTACCTACAGGACTTCAATCTTTCCATTACCCACCTACCGGGCCGACGCTCTGTCCAGGTTGCCAGAATAACATTCATCTAGGCCACATGAAGCCATTTACCAACTGTCATGCTTTAGTTATTTTTTTTAGGTTCTCCTGTGACATAATATATTCCGTGTCCAAATTATTTACTTCCTTGTTTTTTTTGTATGTTTTTTTTCTTTCAGAGAACTCCTTTGTATTTTTCTTGCAGAGAAATTGTTGTTTTTTATTTTTTTTGTCATATATTTTTTCTTTTTATTCTCTGTATACTCTTACAAAAAAATATGACTACTATTCTAGTAGTCACATTTTTTTTCTCTCTGAAGGGGGGGAGGAGTGTTACAACCCTGGGTTCTTCAGTGGAAACCAGAGGTCAAAATTGAGTTATTAAACTTTCCTATAGTATAGCTGAATGCAACTCTATGCATCATTGTTTGTATCTTCCCTGCCAGACGTAAGACTATTCTTGTTTCTCAAAGAGCATTTAAAGACTGAGCTGGGGGTTGATTATTAAATAATAACATAGGCTCCAACTATGTTTACTAATACTCTAATCATTTGTAAAGTAAACCTGAGTGAACTTGGCATAGGGCTGCGGTACGATTAGTTGAGCAGTCTGCCGGCAGCAGCCAGCTGGAAAGACGGAGACTCCATCATCTCTGGTTGCTGGCTGTGGTGAAAGGAACCTTCTCCTCCTCCCTCTTCGTTTCCTTATTTCTGTGTCTTGTTCAAGATAAGTATATTGAGCACATTATTATGCATGTCTGGCATACTCATGTTCTATGTGCAGAATAGTATATTTTGTGTGTAGTAGGTGTGTTTAGAGTTTATATTACTAGTTATTCTAAAGGGGGTCCCATTGGAACCACGTGGTCCCCTACCCTAAGCTGACTCTAACTTCAAGTTATTCAGTAGTAGAGCTTTACCCTAGCTTGTGTTCAGTGTAAAACCTTGTATCCTGCCTATGTGGACAAAGGCTTTTAACGTAAGGTAGTGTGGTAAAGTTATTATTATTATTGTTATTGGTGTGAAGGTATATGGGGGACTGTTAAGGGGTTAATAAATAAGTAAATTAGAACAGAGTATCCCTTCTTCCTGTGTGGGAGTGCATTGATCAACCCTTAGACTGACATATATGGTCTAGTAGCAAGTTATTATTACTGTGGATAGTTTATTTTGGGGGCCGGGCCTTTTAGCTCTCCCATATTTGATAACTCTGTCTTCTAACTACCCTTACCCCTTAATAGTACCAGTTCCCCCATAGAAAGCCCACCACAATTATTTATATCAACCACATTCAAGATTCTCAAGGGAATCGACAGGGTTGATAAAGACAGGCTATTTAACACAAAGGGCACACATACTAGGGGACACAGGCAGAAACTGAGCGCCCAAATGAGCCACAGAGATATTAGAAAGAACTTTTTTAGTGTCAGAGTGGTTGACAAATGGAATGCATTAGGAAGCAATGTGGTGCTAATGTATATAATTGTCCTTATTGTCCTTGTATATAAGTCACCGGAGGCAAACCCTCGGCAGTTTAAAGACCAACTAATGAAAATAGAACACTGCTTGGAAAACCTCACAAATCCAGCTCCGAACATCATCCTGCTTGGGGACTTCAACCTACGGCACCTGAAATGGAAGCACCTGGCTAATACAGTAATATCAGAAAGAATACCAGGAAGTAGCCTAAATGAACAGGCACATGCAAATGACCTGCTACGGATGTGCGACAGGTTTGCCTTAAACCAGCAAATAGTAGAACCAACTAGGAAGGAGAACACGCTGGACCTCATTTTCACTAATAATGATGAATTGATCAGGAACATAATGATTACAAATACCTGTTACTCAGATCACAACTTAATTGAAGTTATGACAACCATGGGGAGTAGACCTTCAAAACCAGTCCAGATTCCCGGTGGAGGAGATTTCAGCAAATTCAACTTCAATAATAAACAGATAAACTGGGAGCAAATAAACCAGGACTTCACAGAAATAAACTGGGAAGAACAGCTAGAAAATGCAAACCTGAACCAGTGCTTGGAAAAAATAAGCTCAGTAGCACTAGAAATATGTTCAAACCGCATACCTCTAAGAAAAAAGAGGAAGAGATGCAGATTGGAACGGGAACGTCGTTCCCTATATAGGCGAAGAAAACGAATCGCGGAACAACTTGAGAGTCGCACCCTATCTCAAGAACGGCGAAGAAGGTTAGGTAGAGAAATAGAAACAATTGAACGGAAGCTACAAGAATCATACAAAACTCAGGAGAGGCAAAGAGAGCAAAAGGCCATCAGTGAAATAGAAAGAAATCCGAAATATTTTTTCTCCTATGCAAAATCAAGATCAAAAACCACATCTAGTATCGGGCCCCTGCGAAAGGGAGATGGAACTTTCACCGATGACAACAAAGAAATGAGCGAGCTACTGAGGACGCAGTACGATTCTGTTTTCAGCGAGCCATTAAACACACTAAAGATTGATAACCCAAATGAATTTTTCATGGATACGATACCAACATCAAATCATATATCAGACGTCACCCTATCCCCACTGGATTTTGAAGAAGCCATAAACAGTATGCCTATGCACTCTGCACCAGGCCCGGTTTCTTGGAACTCCGTATTCATAAAGAACTGTAAAAAACCACTATCTGGCGTTATTCCTGATATACTAAAAACAGCAGAGATAGCACCACTTCATAAAGGAGGAAATAAGGCAGAGGCAAAAAATTACAGACTGATAGCGCTAACATCGCACATCATAAAAATTTTTGAGAGAGTGCTAAGAAGTAAAATCACAAAATACATGGAATCACAGCAACTCCATAACCCCGGACAACATGGTTTCAGAACAGGGCGCTCTTGCCTGTCGCAGTTGCTGGACCACTATGATATGGCATTGGATGCTATGGAAGACAAACATAACGCGGATGTAATTTACACAGATTTTGCAAAAGCTTTTGATAAATGTGACCATGGTGTTATTGCACATAAAATGCGTTCAAAAGGAATTACCGGAAAAATAGGCAGATGGATCTACAATTTCCTGACCAACAGAACCCAATGTGTAATAGTCAACAAAATAAAATCCAGCCCATCAACCGTGAAGAGCTCAGTCCCCCAGGGTACTGTGCTTGCTCCAGTACTTTTTCTCATCCTCATTTCGGACATAGACAAGAACACAACCTATAGCACTGTATCATCCTTTGCAGATGACACTAGGATCTTCATGAGAGTAGGCAACATAGAGGACACGGCGAACCTCCAGTCAGATGTAGATCAGGTCTTTCTATGGGCTACAGAAAATAATATGGTGTTTAACGAAGATAAGTTCCAGCTCATGCGCTATGGAAAAAATGAAAAAATAAAAACGGAAACCACGTACAAAACTCAGGCAAATCATAACATAGAACGAAAAGGCAATGTAAAGGATCTGGGTGTACTCATGTCGGAAGACCTTACCTTTAAAGAACACAATAAAGTAGCCGTCACAACTGCAAGAAAAATGACAGGTTGGATAACAAGAACTTTTCACACTGGAGATGCTATACCGATGATGATACTTTTCAAAACGCTTGTGCTCTCTAGAGTGGAGTACTGCTGCACAATGACAGCACCTTTCAAAGCTGGAGAAATTACTGACCTGGAGAGCGTGCAGAGATCCTTTACTGCTAGAATCCACTCAGTAAAACATCTAAACTATTGGGACCGACTAAAGAGCCTAAAACTGTACTCCCTTGAGCGCAGGCGGGAGAGGTACATAATAATTTACACGTGGAAAATATTAGAGGGGCTGGTCCCAAACCTGCACACAGAAATAACATCACATGAGACCAGAAGACATGGCAGGATGTGCAGAATACCCCCGTTGAAAAGCAGAGGTGCAACTGGTACTCTGAGAGAGAACTCTATCAACATCAGAGGTCCGAGACTGTTCAACACGCTTACACTACACATAAGGGGCATAACTGGCCGACCCCTCACAGTGTTCAAGAGAGAACTGGATAAGCACCTCCAAAGGATACCTGATCAACCTGGCTGTGACTCGTACGTCAGGCTGCGAGCAGCCGCGTCCAACAGCCTGCTTGATCAGTCCGGCAACCAGGAGGCCTGGTCGACGACCGGGCCGCGGGGACGCTAAGCCCCGGAAGCACCTCAAGGTAACCTCAAGGTAAGGTAACCTGTACACCTGTTGATTGACGGTTGAGAGGCGGGACCAAAGAGCCAGAGCTCAACTCCCGCAAGCACAACTAGGTGAGTAACTAGGTGAGTACACACACACACACACACACACAGTTTTGAAAATGATATAGCAAACAAAGCCAAGACCGAACCAAAGCTACTCCACAGTCACATCAGAAGGAAAACAACAGTGAAAGAATAGGTATTGAAACTTCGAACAGGCGAGGACAGGTATACTGAGAATGACAGAGAGGTGTGTGAAGAACTCAACAAGAGGTTCCAGGAGGTCTTCACAATAGAACAAGGTGGTCACTGTGCTAGGAGAAAGGGAGGTAAACCAGGTGGCCTTGGAAGAGTTCGAAATTACGAGAGAGGAGGTCAAGAGACACCTGCTGGACTGGATGTTAGAAAGGCTGTTGGTCCAGATGGGATCACACCATGGATACTGAAAGAGTGTGCAGAGGCACTTTGCTTGCCACTCTCCATAGTGTATAGTAAGTCACTGGAGAAGGGAGACCTACCAGAAATATGGAAGACGGCGAATGTGGTAACAATATACAAAAAGGGTGACAGGCAAGAGGCACTGAACTACAGGCCAGTGTCCTTGACTTGTATACCATGCAAGGTGATGGAGAAGATCGTGAGAAAAAACCTGGTAACACATCTGGAGAGAAGGGACTTCGTGACAAATCGCCAACATGGGTTCAGGGAGGGTAAATCTTGCCTTACAGGCTTGATAGAATTCTACGAACAGGTGACAAAGATTAAGCAAGAAAGAGAGGGATGGGCGGACTGCATTTTATTGGATTGTCGGAAAGCCTTTGACACAGTACCGCATAAGAGGCTGGTACATAAGCTGGAGAGACAGGCAGGTGTAGCTGGTAAGGTGCTCCAGTGGATAAGGGAGTATCTAATTAATAGGAAGCAGAGAGTTACAGTGAGACCTCAGAATGGCGTGAAGTCACCAGTGGAGTCCCACAGGGCTCTGTACTCGGTCCTATCTTGTTTCTGATATATGTAAATGATCTCCCGGAGGGTATCGATTCATTTCTCTCAATGTTTGCAGACGATGCTAAAATTATGAGAAGGATTAAAACAGAAGAGGACTGTTTGAGGCTTCAAGAAGACCTAGACAAGCTGAAGGAATGGTCGAACAAATGGTTGTTAGAGTTTAACCCAACCAAATGTAATGTAATGAAGATAGGTGTAGGGAGCAGGAGGCCAGATACAAGGTATCATCTGGGAGAGGAAATTCTTCAGAAGTCAGAGAAGGAAAAAGACTTGGGGGTTGATATCACGCCAGATCTGTCTCCTGCAGCACATATCAAGCGGATAACATCAGCGGCATATGCCAGGCTGGCCAACATACGAACGGCGTTCAGAAACTTGTATAAAGAATCATTCAGAACTTTGTATACCACATATGTCAGACCAATCCTGAAGTATGCAGCCCCAGCATGGAGTCCATATCTAGTCAAGGATAAGACTAAACTGGAAAAGATTCAAAGGTTTGCCACCAGACTAGTACCCAAGCTGAGAGGTATGAGCTACGAGGAGAGACTACGGGAATTAAACCTCACTTCGCTGGAAGACAGAAGAGTTAGGGGGGACATGATCACCACATTCAAGATTCTCAAGGGAATTGATAGGGTAGATAAAGACAGTCTATTTAACACAAGGGGAACACGCACAAGGGGACACAGGTGGAAACTGAGTGCCCAAATGAGCCACAGAGATATTAGAAAGAACTTTTTTAGTGTCAGAGTGGTTGACAAATGGAATGCATTAGGAAGTGATGTGGTGGAGGCTGACTCCATACACAGTTTCAAGTGTAGATATGATAGAGTCCAATAGGCTCAGGAATCTGTACACCTGTTGATTGACGGTTGAGAGGCGGGACCAAAGAGCCAGAGCTCAACCCCCGCAAACACAACTAGGTGAGTACAACTAGGTGAGTACACACACACACACACACACACACACACACACACACACACACACACACACACACACACACACACACACACACACACACACACACACACACACACACACACACACACACACACACACACACACACACACACACACACACACACACACACACACACACACACACACACACACACACACACACACACACACACACACACACACACACACACACACACACACACACACACACACACACACACACACACACACACACACACACACACACACACACACACACACACACACACACACACACACACACACACACACACACACACACACACACACACACACACACACACACACACACACACACACACACACACACACACACACACACACACACACACACACACACACACACACACACACACACACACACACACACACACACACACACACACACACACACACACACACACACACACACACACACACACACACACACACACACACACCACACACACACACACACACACACACACACACACACACACACACACACACACACACACACACACACACACACACCACACACACACACACACACACACACACACACACACACACACACACACACACACACACACACACACACACACACACACACACACACACACACACACACACACACACACACACACACACACACACACACACACACACACACACACACACACACACACACACACACACACACACACACACACACACACACACACACACACACACACACACACACACACACACACACACACACACACACACACACACACACACACACACACACACACACACACACACACACACACACACACACACACACACACACACACACACACACACACACACACACACACACACACACACACACACACACACACACACACACACACACACACACACACACACACACACACACACACACACACACACACACACACACACACACACACACACACACACACACACACACACACACACACACACACACACACACACACACACACACACACACACACACACACACACACACACACACACACACACACACACACACACACACACACACACACACAACACACACACACATATATTGTAGAGCGCTCTTCGTCAACTTTTATGCTTTGTGCAAAATATTTTCGCTTCTATTTTGTTATAAAATGAACAAATTTTAGAAAGATTGTTTACATAATTACTTTATTTGTACAAACTCATATAATTATGTTGACCAAACCACACATTAGAAGATGAAGAGACAACGACGTTTCGATGGGAGAAGACAACGATGATAATAATCATATTATTGATTGGTCTTATATAATAATCATCCTTCTAAAATAATCTTTCCTGCCTCTACTCTTCACAGACGCCGTCTTGTCGAATCTGCTCTGATACACAACTTACTCAACATGAACCTGAGTCCTGGCTTTGTTGCTATCTTCTTGAGCATGAAGAAGTTGTTGTGCTGTTGACTCTTCCAGCACAGAGATAATATACAACTCATCACAGAAATCCTACATATAGGAAAATAAGCACGCAATCTAGGGCTGTCAGTCACCCTAAATTCGATACCAAGTCTCATTGGCATAGATAGTAATGATAAGGCAGACTCACTACAAAAAACTGCCACTGCTCTACCTGTTGTCCAGGTTGAAATACCTCCAAGTTTTCACAGATTAAGGCGCAAATCAAAAGGAAAATACTAACAACTATCAAAAGGCACCACAGAGCCAAAGTAACGAAAGGAAGATCCGCTTCGATGTGGTACAGACAGGCCACTGGGTACTACTCGTTCAAGCCTGGCAAAAAGATATCCAGAGACATTGCAGTAGAACGTGGTTCCTTCCCAAGATGAGGGGACTCCAGGACTTAGACTTAGTTACAAGTGCTGATGGGAGGTAATAAATCTAATAGTTAAAGAGTGTCATATCTGTGGAACAGAAACAGAGGCGCTACTATTGCATTACTTACTGGAAAGTGAAGCAACTGAAGCACAGTGCATCAAACTCAACATTAATCCAACGAGAGCAGCTGCATTAGATGCAAAATCCAAAGCGACTACAATGATTAGAAAAGTAGTTGAAGAATGAGACACACAAGTGAACACTGTGCATCTATATTTGCCACCAAGATAATGTTATTAAAGTAAGACTAAAAGAAGTGCACTAAAACAGAAGCAGAAAAGAAACGTGACAGGATGAGAAAACACCATCGCCATTTAAAGCTTTGTCGCAGATATCACAGTAACAAGGTCATGGTGCATACCCTAACTCAGTTGCAGGCTCACTATTGCCCGTGCTACATGGACATTTCGTTCTGAGTAGCTAAATCTAAGACAATAGTGACCTACTTTCCCATCTCACCCATTCTCCCACATTCAACTCCTTCCCCATATCTTGCTACTGTCCCACCCTCTCCCTTCTTTCACACACTTCTTCCTTGTTTTCCCAATCTGGCCGCCAACCTCGAACAGACAGATATTTCAATTTAATGCAGAATTCACATTAATGGCGAATAAATCTAGAATGTTACTCTTTCTTTACAGGACTGATCCCAACCATCTGATGCTCCTATCCCAGACCCGTCTCTATGAACAACTGTGTGATGCCAGCCACAAGCATCTCGTCTCTAACCCTGGACAGACAGACAGATGAGCAGATATTCTCCCTATATTGATATTCTCTCCCTATATTGAATAGCCACACCCACTGGCAAGGTCATTAACCAATAACAACACCAAGAATCAGTTTAGCCACACCCACTGGCAAGGATATTGACCAATGACAAGACCAGGAGTCAGCCACACCCACTGGCAAGTACTGTAACCAATGCCGTGGCCAGCATTCCCGGACTTAGTGGCGGCGGGAAGACGCTGACGGCTGAGCATAACATGGTGCTGCAGAGCGACCAGCTCAACAGTACACGCCAGCACCTCACCCGAGCGTCTCCCTCCTGGCGCTCCAACACCAGTAGTGAGGGACCCCAGGTAAGGTGGTAGTGAGGGACCCCAGGTAAGGTGGTAGTGAGGGACACCAGGTAAGGTGGTAGTGAGGGACCCCAGGTAAGGTGGTAGTGAGGGACCCCAGGTAAGGTGGTAGTGAGGGACACCAGGTAAGGTGGTAGTGAGGGACACCAGGTAAGGTGGTAGTGAGGGACCCCAGGTAAGGTGGTAGTGAGGGACCCCAGGTAAGGTGGTAGTGAGGGACCCCAGGTAAGGTGGTAGTGAGGGACACCAGGTAAGGTGGTAGTGAGGGACCCCAGGTAAGGTGGTAGTGAGGGACCCCAGGTAAGGTGGTAGTGAGGGACCCCAGGTAAGGTGGTAGTGAGGGACCCCAGGTAAGGTGGTAGTGAGGGACCCCAGGTAAGGTGGTTGTAAGAGGACCCAATTAAGCTGGTTGTAAGAGGACCCAATTAAGCTGGTTGTAAGAGGACCCAATTAAGCTGGTTGTAAGAGGACCCAATTAAGCTGGTTGGGAGGGACCCATTGGACCGCTGCTTCCAATCCTAACAATCAACTACCTCCAACCATCAACCCCTACTATCACCAACCATGAACCACCAATACTACCAACAACAACTATTAACCACAGCTGCCATCAGCAATATCAATCAACCACCACCCACAAACAACAACCATAACTACCACCAACTGTTAACCACCAACCATTAACCACCACTACCACCAACAATCATCCACCACTACAAGTATCCATCACAGATGCCACAAACCACAGCAATCAACAACCACCCACCACCACCACCACAGATTTAGCATTAAGTGAAATAACTGAAACAAATATAAATTTGTTATCTCTTTTATTATGCTCGCACTGTTTTATTCCACTTATAATTTTTTTATATATCTATGTTTTCTCTATATACCATCAATTACAGTAACTACTTCTATGCAATATTTAAGGTTGCCACAAGGTCTCAGATTTTGTTTAGCCAAAGTTGTGCAGTAAGTTCTGGCAACCTATTTACGACTCCACACAAAATCATCTCCAAAACCTCAAAATAAACATTGCCACAGCATTCAAAACCATTCCTGTTATGTTGTGGCAACCTAAAATTGTTTGTTGGTATAGATACTCCATCACACTTCCGGTGCCATAAATATTCCATCAGACACCCGGTGACAAAGATATTCTATCACACTCCCTGTACAATACACACTCCATCATACTCCTGCAGTGCCATAGATGTTACATCACTCTCCCAGAGCCGTTGATACTCCATCACACTTTAGGTGTCCTAGGTACTCCATCACTCTCCAGGTGCCATAAAAACTTCATCACACTCTAGGTGCTATAAATTCTCTATGACACTCCCTGTTCCAAAGGATCTCCATCACACTCCCAATGCCATAAATACTCTATCACCCTCTAGGTGCCAAAGATATATATTACCTCACACTCCAGGTATTCCATCACACTCTGGGTGCCATAGATACACCATCACACTCCCTGTGCCATAGATACTCCATCACACTCCAGGTAACATAGATACTCCATCACACTCCCTGTGCTATAGATACTATTGTGGGGTATTTTCCTGCAGGATTTTGTTAGTTTATATATATATATATATATATATATATATATATATATATATATATATATATATATATATATATATATATATATATATATATATATATATATATATATTGTATTATTAATTTATTGAACTTACTTCAATTTATTATAAGTAACTCAAAGTGGACTGTATATTAAAAGTTTTTCTGATAGGTGTTTACCTGTACACAAGTTTTTGGGGGTTTATGTACATAGCCTAATAGTGAAATAATTGATAAAAGTAATAAACTACTGATATTAAGTACTATTGCTAAAATGGGTTAGTAAAATGTATACACTGCTTATCTGTTAGGGTGTGTTT
>NC_059617.1:21980656-22010656 GCF_020424385.1 Procambarus clarkii | reverse complement strand
AGAGGGCCAAGTATGCTGCCCTGAGGAACACCAATGTTGATGGGTAGGGTGGGAGAAATTGTATTATTCACAGAAACATACTGGAGCCTGTCAGTAAGATAAGATTTGAGGTATTGCAGGGAGTGTCCTCTGACTCCATAATGATGTAATTTAAGAAGAAGGTTTTGATGGTTGACAGTGTCAAAAGCCTTACGCAGGTCCACAAATAACCCAACAGGAAACTCCTTTTTGTCAAGAGCTGCGTGAATTAAGTTAATCATACTAATAAGAGCATCGTTAGTGCTTTTTTTGGGTCTGAAGCCATATTGACAAGAGCTAAGTATATTGTGTTTGGCTAGAAAAGAGTAAAGCTGCTTGTAGATTAGTTTTTCGAATATTTTTGACAAGTTAGGCAGGATTGATATAGGTCTGTAGTTGTTTAACTCCAATAAAAAAAATTGACCTCATACATAATTAAATGGGTACCTTTATCATTTCATAAGAAAAAAATTAGAGAAAATATATTATTTCAGGAAAACTTGGCTTATTAGGCAAATCGGGCCTTGCATAGTAGGCCGAGAAGTGCGTTCTGGCTATTAGGTACGACATATATATATATATATATATATATATATATATATATATATATATATATATATATATATATATATATATATATATATATATATATATATATAAATGTCGTACCTAATAGCCAGAACGCACTTCTCAGCCTACTATTCAAGGCCCAATTTGCCTAATAAGCCAAGTTTTCATGAATTAATGTTTTTTCGTCTACCTAACCTACCTAACCTAACCTAACCTAGCTTTTTTTGGCTACCTAACCTAACCTTACCTATAAATATAGGTTAGGTTAGGTTAGGTAGGGTTGGTTAGGTTCGGTCATATATCTACGTTAATTTTAACTCCAATAAAAAAAAATTGACCTCATACATAGAGAAAAGGGTTGCTTTATCATTTCATAAGAAAAAAATTATAGTAAATATATTAATTCAGGAAAACTTGGCTTATTAGGCAAATCGGGCCTTGAATAGTAGGCTGAGAAGTGAGTTCTGGCTACTAGGTACGACATATATATATATATATATATATATATATTAGTATATTTTGGTAGCAGTCTTTCCTGTAGACATATATTATTAAATATGACCGAAAAAGTAAGATTAATAATTCTAACACGAATTTTCTCGATCTTTCGTACATTACGCTTCACTGTTGGAGGTAAATAAAAAATCACTTCTCCAAAATTCATTTTTATTTCTAGTCTGACGCGACACGGGCGCGTTTCGTAAAACTTATTACATTTTCAAAGACTTCACAAATACACAACTGATTAGAACTTACGTATCTCTGCTATTATATCTACATTTGAGTGAGGTGGGAGGGATGATGTGGGCATATAGTGATGTGGCATTAACACAAGACAGAACATTAGGGGATATTAATAGGGTATTAAAAGTATCAACACAAGACAGAACAGAAACAATGGGTATTGAATAGAAGTGTTTGTAGAAAGCCTATTGGTCCATATTTCTTGATGCTTCTATATTGGAGCGGAGTCTTGAGGTGGGTAGAATATAGTTGTGCAATAATTGGCTGTTGATTGCTGGTGTTGACTTCTTGATGTGTAGTGCCTCGCAAACGTCAAGCCGCCTGCTATCGCTGTATCTATCGATGATTTCTGTGTTGTTTACTAGGATTTCTCTGGCGATGGTTTGGTTATGGGAAGAGATTATATGTTCCTTAATGGAGCCCTGTTGCTTATGCATCGTTAAACGCCTAGAAAGAGATGTTGTTGTCTTGCCTATATACTGGTTTTTTGGAGCTTACAGTCCCCAAGTGGGCATTTGAAGGCATAGACGACGTTAGTCTCTTTTAAAGCGTTCTGTTTTGTGTCTGGAGAGTTTCTCATGAGTAGGCTGGCCGTTTTTCTGGTTTTATAGTAAATCGTCAGTTGTATCCTCTGATTTTTGTCTGTAGGGATAACGTTTCTATTAACAATATCTTTCAGGACCCTTTCCTCCGTTTTATGAGCTGTGGAAAAGAAGTTCCTGTAAAATAGTCTAATAGGGGGTATAGGTGTTGTGTTAGTTGTCTCTTCAGAGGTTGCATGGCTTTTCACTTTCCTTCTTATGATGTCTTCGATGAAACCATTGGAGAAGCCGTTATTGACTAGAACCTGCCTTACCCTACAGAGTTCTTCGTCGACTTGCTTCCATTCTGAGCTGTGGCTGAGAGCACGGTCGACGTATGCGTTAACAACACTCCTCTTGTACCTGTCAGGGCAGTCGCTGTTGGCATTTAGGCACATTCCTATGTTTGTTTCCTTAGTGTAGACTGCAGTGTGGAAACCTCCGCCCTTTTCCATGACTGTTACATCTAGAAAAGGCAGCTTCCCATCCTTTTCCGTCTCGTAAGTGAAACGCAGCACGGAACTCTGCTCAAATGCCTCCTTCAGCTCCTGCAGATGTCTGACATCAGGTACCTGTGTAAAAATGTCGTCAACATACCTGCAGTATATGGCCGGTTTCAAGTTCATGTCGACTAAGACTTTTTGCTCGATGGTACCCATGTAGAAGTTTGCAAACAGGACACCTAGGGGAGAACCCATGGCGACCCCATCTACTTGCTTATACATGTGCCCATCCGGGCTCAAGAAGGGTGCCTCTTTAGTACAAGCTTGGAGTAGTTTCCTCAGAATACTTTCTGGCATGTCAAGAGGAGTACAGGCTGGATCACGATACACTCTGTCGGCTATCATTCCGATTGTCTCGTCCACAGGTACGTTGGTAAACAGCGATTCTACGTCCAACGAGGCTCTTATCCCTGTGGCCCGTGTGCCCCGCAGTAAGTCCACAAATTCCTTTGGAGACTTCAGGCTGAAGGCGCAAGGAACATAAGGAGTCAGCAGGCCGTTGAGTCGCTTCGCCAGTCTGTACGTGGGTGTGGGTATCTGGCTAATGATTGGCCGAAGTGGGTTTCCAGGCTTGTGCGTCTTGACATTTCCATACGCATATCCAGGTTTATATTCCCCAATGATCTTTGGCAGGTGGAGTCCGGATTTCTTGGCGTTCACAGTTTCGATCAGTTTGTTGACCTTTGCTTTTAATTCGGCTGTAGTGTCCTTCGTTACCCTTTGGAACTTAGTTTGGTCAGAGAGTATGATGTTCATTTTCGCCAGATATTCGTCTTTTTTAAGAATGACATATATTGGCGACTTGTCACCTCTCCTGACAACTATCTCCTTGTTCTCACGAAGGCTTTTAGCTGCCGCTTTAAGCTCGGGGGACAGTATGGTGCTTCTGTAGTTGCCTCGATTCTTTCCTCCTTCTGCAATAAGTTCTGCTTGTAAGGTATCTTTGGTAGTGACCTTCTTTTGTGTCTCGAGGTCGAATATGTCGTCCAACAGAATTTCCAACTCTACTTTCCGGGCCATTTCACTCGGTCTGGACATAACATGACAGTTTATGCCCAGGTTTAGGAGAGTGACTTGGTCCTCAGTGAGGTTAATTCCTGCAAGGTTCAGGAAGCCATCTCTTGGTCGTGGAATTGCCATAGGTCCTCCATATAATGTTGTTAGTTTCTTGATAATCCTTGTTTCAGTGCTGAGGTGATGTTGGTCTGTGAGGATGTCGAGGTGTTGTTCAATGCGGGTACGGATACTATGGTCGATGTTGCTATTTCTCCACTCGTTTGTAGCATGAAGTAGTTGCGTTTTGTTGTCTTTGATTTCATTCTCTGCCTTGTATATCTGATCACGAATCAGATCCTGGCGATATTTTATCGTGAAGGCTTGATTCCTTGCTGCTGGGTCGTGCACTTTAATATTAGTATATTTTGGTAGCAGTCTTTCCTGTAGACATATATTATTAAATATGACCGAAAAAGTAAGATTAATAATTCTAACACGAATTTTCTCAATCTTTCGTACATTACGCTTCACTGTTGGAGGTAAATCAAAAATCACTTCTCCAAAATTCATTTTTATTTCTATCTGACGCGACACGGGCGCGTTTCGTAAAACTTATTACATTTTCAAAGACTTCACAAATACACAACTGATTAGAACTTACGTATCTCTGCTATTATATCTACATTTGAGTGAGGTGGGAGGGATGATGTGGCATATAGTGATGTGGCATTAACACAAGACAGAACATTAGAAGATATTAATAGGGTATTAAAAGTATCAACACAAGACAGAACAGAAACAATGGGTATTGAATAGAAGTGTTTGTAGAAAGCCTATTGGTCCATATTCTTGATGCTTCTATATTGGAGCGGAGTTATACTTCATGCTACAAACGAGTGGAGAAATAGCAACATCGACCATAGTATCCGTACCCGCATTGAACAACACCTCGACATCCTCACAGACCAACATCACCTCAGCACTGAAACAAGGATTATCAAGAAACTAACAACATTATATGGAGGACCTATGGCAATTCCACGACCAAGAGATGGCTTCCTGAACCTTGCAGGAATTAACCTCACTGAGGACCAAGTCACTCTCCTAAACCTGGGCATAAACTGTCATGTTATGTCCAGACCGAGTGAAATGGCCCGGAAAGTAGAGTTGGAAATTCTGTTGGACGACATATTCGACCTCGAGACACAAAAGAAGGTCACTACCAAAGATACCTTACAAGCAGAACTTATTGCAGAAGGAGGAAAGAATCGAGGCAACTACAGAAGCACCATACTGTCCCCCGAGCTTAAAGCGGCAGCTAAAAGCCTTCGTGAGAACAAGGAGATAGTTGTCAGGAGAGGTGACAAGTCGCCAATATATGTCATTCTTAAAAAAGACGAATATCTGGCGAAAATGAACATCATACTCTCTGACCAAACTAAGTTCCAAAGGGTAACGAAGGACACTACAGCCGAATTAAAAGCAAAGGTCAACAAACTGATCGAAACTGTGAACGCCAAGAAATCCGGACTCCACCTGCCAAAGATCATTGGGGAATATAAACCTGGATATGCGTATGGAAATGTCAAGACGCACAAGCCTGGAAACCCACTTCGGCCAATCATTAGCCAGATACCCACACCCACGTACAGACTGGCGAAGCGACTCAACGGCCTGCTGACTCCTTATGTTCCTTGCGCCTTCAGCCTGAAGTCTCCAAAGGAATTTGTGGACTTACTGCGGGGCACACGGGCCACAGGGATAAGAGCCTCGTTGGACGTAGAATCGCTGTTTACCAACGTACCTGTGGACGAGACAATCGGAATGATAGCCGACAGACTGTATCGTGATCCAGCCTGTGCTCCTCTTGACATGCCAGAAAGTATTCTGAGGAAACTACTCCAAGCTTGTACTAAAGAGGCAACCTTCTTGAGCCCGGATGGGCACATGTATAAGCAAGTAGATGGGGTCGCCATGGGTTCTCCCCTAGGTGTCCTGTTTGCAAACTTCTACATGGGTACCATCGAGCAAAAAGTCTTAGTCGACATGAACTTGAAACCGGCCATATACTGCAGGTATGTTGACGACATTTTTACACAGGTACCTGATGTCAGACATCTGCAGGAGCTGAAGGAGGCATTTGAGCAGAGTTCCGTGCTGCGTTTCACTTACGAGACGGAAAAGGATGGGAAGCTGCCTTTTCTAGATGTAACAGTCATGGAAAAGGGCGGAGGTTTCCACACTGCAGTCTACACTAAGGAAACAAACATAGGAATGTGCCTAAATGCCAACAGCGACTGCCCTGACAGGTACAAGAGGAGTGTTGTTAATGCATACATCGACCGTGCTCTCAGCCACAGCTCAGAATGGAAGCAAGTCGACGAAGAACTCTGTAGGGTAAGGCAGGTTCTAGTCAATAACGGCTTCTCCAATGGTTTCATCGAAGACATCATAAGAAGGAAAGTGAAAAGCCATGCAACCTCTGAAGAGACAACTAACACAACACCTATACCCCCTATTAGACTATTTTACAGGAACTTCTTTTCCACAGCTCATAAAACGGAGGAAAGGGTCCTGAAAGATATTGTTAATAGAAACGTTATCCCTACAGACAAAAATCAGAGGATACAACTGACGATTTACTATAAAACCAGAAAAACGGCCAGCCTACTCATGAGAAACTCTCCAGACACAAAACAGAACGCTTTAAAAGAGACTAACGTCGTCTATGCCTTCAAATGCCCACTTGGGGACTGTAAGCTCCAAAAAAAACAGTATATAGGCAAGACAACAACATCTCTTTCTAGGCGTTTAACGATGCATAAGCAACAGGGCTCCATTAAGGAACATATAATCTCTTCCCATAACCAAACCATCGCCAGAGAAATCCTAGTAAACAACACAGAAATCATCGATAGATACAGCGATAGCAGGCGGCTTGACGTTTGCGAGGCACTTCACATCAAGAAGTCAACACCAGCAATCAACAGCCAATTATTGCACAACTATATTCTACCCACCTCAAGACTCCGCTCCAATATAGAAGCATCAAGAAATATGGACCAATAGGCTTTCTACAAACACTTCTATTCAATACCCATTGTTTCTGTTCTGTCTTGTGTTGATACTTTTAATACCCTATTAATATCCCCTAATGTTCTGTCTTGTGTTAATGCCACATCACTATATGCCACATCATCCCTCCCACCTCACTCAAATGTAGATATAATAGCAGAGATACGTAAGTTCTAATCAGTTGTGTATTTGTGAAGTCTTTGAAAATGTAATAAGTTTTACGAAACGCGCCCGTGTCACGTCAGACTAGAAATAAAAATGAATTTTGGAGAAGTTATTTTTTATTTACCTCCAACAGTGAAGCGTAATGTACGAAAGATTGAGAAAATTCGTGTTAGAATTATTAATCTTACTTTTTCGGTCATATTTAATAATATATATATATATATATATATATATATATATATATATATATATATATATATATATATATATATATATATATATATATATGTCGTACGTAGTAGCCAGAACGCACTTCTCGGCCTACTATGCAAGGCCCGATTTGCCTAATAAGCCAAGTTTTCTTGAAGTAAAGTTTTTTCGACTTCCTAACCTAACCTAACTTAACTTTTTCGGCTACCTAACCTAAACTAACCTATAAGGATAGGTTAGGTTAGGTTAGGTAGGGTTGGTTAGGTTCGGTCATATATCTTCGTTAATTTTAACTCTTATAAACAAAAATTGATCTCATACATAATGAAATGGGTAGCTTTATCATTTCATAAGAAAAAAATTAGAGAAAATATATTAATTCAGGAAAACTTGGCTTATTAGGCAAATCGGACCTTGCATAGTAGGCTGAGAAGTGCATTCTGGCTACTAGGTACGATATATATATATATATATATATATATATATATATATATATATATATATATATATATATATATATATATATATATATATATATATGTGTTGTACCTAGTAGCCAGAACGTCGTACTCGGCCTACTATGCAAGGCCCGATTTGCCTAATAAGCCAAGTTTTCCTGAAATAATATATTTTCTCTAATTTTTTTCTTGTGAAATGATAAAGCTACCCATTTCATTATGTATGAGGTAAATTTTTTTTTATTGGAGTTAAAATTATCGTAGATATACGACCGAACCTAACCAACCCTACCTAACCTAACCTAACCTATCCTTATAGGTTAGTTTAGGTTAGGTAGCCGAAAAGTTAGGTTAGGTTAGGTTAGGTAGGTTAGGTAATCGAAAAACAATTAATTCATGAAAACTTGGCTTATTAGGCAAATCGGGCCTTGCATAGTAGGCTGAGAAGTGCGTTCTGGCTACTAGGTACGACATATACATACCTAGTAGCAGAATGCACTTCTCAGCCTACTATGCAAGGCCCGATTTGCCTAATAAGCCAAGTTTTCATGAATTAATGTTTTTCGACTACCTAACCTACCTAGCCTAACCTAACCTAACTTTTTCGGCTACCTAACCTAACCTAACCTATAAAGATAGGTTAGGTTAGGTAGGGTTGGTTAGGTTCGGTCGTATATCTACGTTAATTTCAACTCCAATAAAAAAAAATTGACCTCATTCCTAATGAAATGGGTAGCTATATCATTTCATAAGAAAAAAATCGAGAAAATATATTAATTCAGGAAAACTTGGCTTATTAGACAAATCGGGCCTTGCATAGCAGGCCGAGTACGACGTTCTGGCTACTAAGTACAACATATATATATATATATATATATATATATATATATATATATATATATATATATATATATATATATATATAAAGAGGCCTCGTAGCCTGGTGGATAGCGAGCAGGAATCGTAATTCTGTGGCGGGTTCGATTCCCACACGAGGCAGAAACAAATGGGCAAAGTTTCTTTCACCCTGAATGCCCCTGTTACCTAGCAGTAAATAGGTACCTGGGAGTTAGTGAGCTGTCACGGGCTGCTTCCTGGGGGTGGAGGCCTGGTCGAGGACCGGGCCGCGGTGACACTAACACCCCGAAATCATCTCAAGATATATATATATATATATATATATATATATATATATATATATATATATATATATATATATATATATATATATATATATATATATATATATATATCACTAATAGGGAGGAAGCTTAGTTAATAAGCACCAGGACTGACCAATCCTTATAGACAATCATTGGTGCGGTGGTCACGGTATTGTGTACGTTTAGGGGTGATCCTGAACCGCATGGGTTCGAATCCTGGATTCTGTATCTATCAGGCGGCTTGACATCTGCGAGGCACTTCACATCAAGAAGTCAACATTAGCAATCAACAGCCAATTAATGCACAACTATATTCTACCCACTTCAAGACTCTAACAATATAGAAGCATCAAGAGGAAATATGGGCCAATAGGCTCTTTGCAGTTACTTCCATTCTTCCCTCTCATTTATCCAATTTATACCCATTGCTCCGTGTTCTGTCTTGTGTTGAAAGTTTGTTCACCTCATTCAAAACTGTTGCAACATATCACCTTACCCAAATGCAAGTATATAAGACAAGCTGTTTAGATGTTAGCATAGTAAAACTCTGTTCAGTGTTTTTAGGTTACAGTTGTGTGTGTGTAAACTAAAGTCTTGAAAATGTAATAAGGTATTACGAAACGTGTTCAAGCGTCGCGTCAGACTAGAAATAAAAATGAAATTTGGAGAACTGATTTTTCAATTACTATTGACAGTAAAAAGAAACATAAGAAATATTGAGAAAATTAATGTTAGAATTATTAATCTTACTTTTTCGGTCATATTTAAAAACATATGTTTGCAAGAAAGACTGCTACCAATAAATAAATATATATATATATATATATATATATATATATATATATATATATATATATATATATATATATATATATATATATATATATACATATATATATATATATATATGTATATATATATATATATACATATATAAGCCTTGGTCTATAATATATAGACCAAGACAACAATATATCTATAATATATATTCACGTATTATATATAATATAATATAATATATATAATGTAATATAATATTATAATTATAATAATAATAAATGAATATTACAATTATAATTTTAATTATAATAAATTATATAATATAATATAGTATATAATATAATATATATAACATAATATATATAATATATTATAGACAACAATATGTCTACAATATATAGACACGAGGTGCCGTGGCAGTTGGACGCATAGAGGGAGGCTCTGCTGTTTACTGAGCTATACCTAGTGACATCCTGGCGCCACCGAGCCTAGCCTGCACAAGGTGCTGTGTGAATATCCTGGGAAGGTGCAGGAGTGGACGGGAAGTGCCCAGAGTGGACCATCTCAACAAAAACGGATCAAACAGGTGAATTTACAGTGTGGAATATAAGGGCAGTGAGGACCACGCTGGCGCCCTGTAGGCCTCCCACAGTAAGGGAGTGGGGGGAGGGGTGTTGTTGTGCGGTCAGGCGAGGAGGAGGGGGGGTCACCCATGTGCCACCCAGTGTTTATAGAAATATATTTGGGAAAGAAAAAAAAATAGCAATCATGTTTAGTGTTAATGGAGCTCACAGTGTGTCAGACTACAAGTATATGATTCATTCACCATTGTGCAGTGATATACAAGGAAATTGTACCAGTTTTTAGTACTGGTGGTCGCCCAGATCACCCCTCAAGCCGAGCGGTGCCCGCTCATTCCCCCCACTCCGCCTCCCCGCCCGCCGGCTTCACCGCACCACTGTACCTCCTGCCATCCCACCATCCAGCCTACCCTGCGTTTGGGTGTCTCCCACCCACCTTTTCACCATCCACACAGTGTCTGTTGCAGAGATGTGTCACCCTCCATGCACCCAGATATGGCATAGGTCACAACAAGCATTCAGTTTCCTCCCAAAAGGGAGGGAGACACAAGTACTCACATGAGTGGTGAGTGCGAGGGACAGCTAACTACCCCTGCTGCCACCACCCGTGTCCACCCCTGCAGCCACCACCCGTGTCCACCCCTGCTGCCACCACCCGTGTCTACCCTCCCTCGTCAACCGGTCCTCTTAAAAAGAACGTCGCTTTTGGCCGTTTGCCCGTATGGCTGAATATGGACGTAATTTGAAAATGAAAAAAAAAAAAAAAAAAATTTAGGATTCTTTTTCAACTACAGTAAGTTAAGGGTCCTCTGATAGGTTAGGTGGGCAGTAAATTTCATAAAGTTTCAAAACGGTATGAAAAACGTTAAAGGAAAGTTTCCGTTTCTAAGCTTGCTGAGTAAGCCGGTCGACTCAAACAGAAAACGGAACAGTACGTCACTTTTGTGTCGATTTCATTTCAAATTACGTCCAAATTTGGCCATAGCGCGCATACGAGCGAAAAGTGATGTTATTTTTAAGAGGACGGGTTGCGGCGTGACGAGGGCAACCCGTCCTCTTAAAAATAACGTCACTTTTTGCTCGTATGCGTGCTATGGCCAAATTTGGATGTAATTTGAAATGAAATCGACTCACAAAAGTGACGTACTGTTCCGTTTTCTGTTTGAGTCGACCGGCTTACTCGGCAAGCTTAGAAACGGAAACTTTCCTTTAACGTTTTTCATCCGTTTTGAAACTTTATGAGAATTTCCTGCCCACCTAACCTATCAGAGGACCCTTAACTTACTGTTGTTGAAAAAACAATCCCAAATTTATTTTAATTTTTTTTTTCATTTTCAAATTACGTCCATATTCGGCCATGCGGGCAAACGGCCAAAAGCGACGTTCTTTTTAAGAGGACAGGTTGCACGCCGATGTCACAGCTCGCCCGGGGAATGGAGGGGGCTTCCCCAACTAACCAGGAACCCCTCAGCCAGGAACACGGTCCTTGGAACAATGCACCTAGAGGCACACCCAGACCCAGAGGAAAGTGTCAGGTTTGTGACGAATCTCACAGCCTTAGAAACGATGGAACCCTATACAGACACTACGGCTGTGCAGGTGCATGAACGGAACCTGTAGAGAGAGAAAGCCCACAGGTCCCCCCGGCCCCCCCCCCCCCCCCCACACATATTCTAGCAAACTTCATATCATCAGATGACCTCCTGGGGGCCATCAAAGCATCCACCACCAGAACTCTTCCCCACATTCCTAAAGCAGCGCGCCCATTTGCAGCAGGGAAATATACAGACCTTCTAAGGAAAGTGAAGGAACGGTCTGAAAATCTTAATGTCGCGACCACCATCAGAGCATGGTATAATTTGCTCCTGTTTGGCAATATTTGCTTAGGCGTACCTGCAAGAGGAGGCAAGTCACTAGCCTCATCAGTCACTCGGGCAATAAATAATTTCCACAGAGCTGACAACTTGATCCCCATCCCTCCTCAACGCAAAAACCATCGTGGCAGACCGAAGAGTTCCAATGAAAATTTTAAGCTTGGAACACAAGTGACCAAAAAAACTGAAGAGGGCAATACAGTAGGGGCAATTAGGTTACTTACCAGTGAAGAAACAATCGCCCCTAGAAATACTGCAACTGCCGACTCACACAGAGAGAGAAGCACCCTCCCAGAGTACCATGGGAACCCACTGCTCGGGACACAAATGCCCCAGACATGGGACCTCTATTCCTCCAAGCGTCAGAGGTATACAAAGCCATCATGTCATTTCCGCCAGGCTCAGCAGGGAGATACACTGGAGTAAGACCTCAGCACCTCAAGGAGATGACAAACCCAGTTCTCGGCGAAGTTGCAGAGACACTACAGTCAGAGGTCACGAAGTTTGTCAACGACTGCCTCTCTGGGCTGATGGTGGAAGAAGAAGGATGGTGGAGTCAGACCCATTGCCGTGGGTAACATACTTCGGCGCCTTGTTGCTAGGGCAGCTGTCAGAAAAATTAGCAAAGACGCTGCAACGATGCTTTGACCCCATCAACTAGGTTTTGGTGTCCCCCATGGCTGTGAAGCAGTAACTCATGCAGCGCGAGCCTATATTAAGCACCTCCCAGAAAATAAGGCATTAATTAAATTAGACTTTAAAAATGCCTTCAACCAGGTAAAAAGGGATGTGGTACTGGAAGCAGTTCGAACAAACTTTCCTTCTCTACTTCCCTTCGTCGCAGCAGGGTGCAGTAAGGAATCGACACTGTTGTTTGGGGAACATAAAGTTGTTTCTGCAGAAGGTGTCCAGCAGGGAGACCCACTTGCCCCTTTCCTTTTCTGCATGGCAGCTAAAGAGGTCACAAGCAAATTGTCCAGCGAATTCAACATCTGGTTCCTGGACGATGGCACCCTGGCAGGGACACAGGAATCCCCTTCTAGGAGATCTTCAGTTAGTGAAATCGAAGGGAGAGGAACTAGGCCTTACACTAAACCCATCGAAGTGTGAAATCATCTCATCCAGCCAACAAATCATAGATGCAGTACGAATCTAATTGCCAGGAGCCCCAGTGATCGCTCCCACCAACAGTGTGCTGCAAGGGGCACCTCTGGGCTCGAACACCATTGAGGCAGTCCTCGAAGAAAAGCTGAAAGACCTGAGAAGGATGGAGGAAAGAATAGGGGCTTTGGACGCTCACGATGCTTTGAACCTTCTTACAATGTGTCTGGCTTTGCTCAGACTTACCTATTTCCTCAGGTGTGCTCCTTCCTTTGACAGCCCAAAATTAACGGAATACGACTCACTCCTAAAGACAATAACTATGAATGTGTTAAACCTTTCCCTGCAAGATGACCAGTGGGACCAAGCAACGCTCCCAGTTAGACTCGGGGTATAAGTATTCGCAAGGTGACGCAGTTAGCATTGCCGGCATTCTTATCCTCGACCAGTGCAACAAGTGAATTAGTGAATGAAATACTACCAGAATACCTAAGGAACTCCACTGGGATTCGTGATCCCAAATTTGTGGAAGGAGCTGGTCAGTGGGACACTTGCTAATTCACACACTCGACCAACTTTTCCAAACGACGGCAAACAGGCCACATAGAATAGCCCCATAGTGAAAAACATTGCCAAAGCATTGTTAGAGGCAGCTTCGGAGAAGGACAGAGTGCGTCTCCTAGCTGTGTATGCTCCCCATGCCGTGGACTTCCTGTTGGCAGTCCCTAATTCCGCCTTGGGCACCCGCCTGGACCATTAAGCCCTAAGTATTGGTGTTGCCCTGCGCCTTGTCGCCCCTCTCTCTACCGAACACCGGTGTATTTGCGGCCATGCACAGGCAGACCAACACGGCAGTCATGGTCTCATCTATCGTAAGACACAGTGAAAGATTGCCAGACATGAAGCAGTCAGTGACATCACGAGAAGTTTGACTACAGCTAGGTGTCCCTCACAGAGGGAAACTCAGTTGTGCAGACCTGACAACAGCCAAAAACGCCCAGATGGAGTCACCCTGCAACCATAGAGGGAAGGTAAACAAGTCGTATGGGATTACAGATGTGCTTCCACAATGGCTGATACCTATCTCCGTTACAGCTCAGCGGAGGGAGGTGGGACAGCCACCTTCAGGGAGACCCAGAAAATCAACAAGTACAGAGACCTAGAACGTTGTTATAGGTTCCAGCCAATAGGCTCTGAGACTCTGGGCGCCTGGGGTAAGTGTGCACTTAAGTTCCTAAAGGAGGTTGGTTAGGAATTCAATGTGAAAACTAGAGACCCACGAGCGGCCAGTTTCCTATTCCAGTGCCCCAGTGTCGCAGTTCAGAGGGGAAATGCATGCTGTATCCTGGGTACGCACCCATCCTCCGAGGAGCTGGACGAGGTCTTGGGACGCTGATTGTTATATTGTTACATATATGTGTGTATTCTCTGTAAACTGTAGCATTGAAATAAAATAAAATAAAAGAAAACATACAAAAAATAATAGGGGTGGTAGGAGAAGAAAAGATTAAAGTGTTCAGTGAGAATCCACAAGTTCTTCTATAAAAGCTCTTTATTTTCTTCTTCGAAGATGTGGGTCCCTGCAAATATATATATATATATATATATATATATATATATATATATATATATATATATATGTCGTACCTAGTAGCCAGAACTCACTTCTCAGCCTACTATGCATGGCCCGATTTGCCTAACAAGCCAAGTTTTCCTGAATTAATATATTTTCTCTAAATTTTTTCTTATGAAATGATAAAGCTACCCATTTCATTATGTATGAGGTCAATTTTTGTTCATTGGAGTTAAAATTAACGTAGATATATGACCGAACCTAACCAACCCTACCTAACCTAACCTAACCTATCTCTATAGGTTAGGTTGGGTTATGTAGCCGAAAAAGTTAGGTTAGGTTAGGTTAGGTAGGTTAGGTAGCCGAAAAACAATTAATTCATGAAAACTTGGCTTATTAGGCAAATCGGGCCTTGCATAGTAGGCTGTGAAGTGAGTTCTGGCTACTAGGTACGACATATATATATATATATATATATATATATGTCGTACCTAATAGCCAGAACGCACTTCTCAGCCTACTATTCAAGGCCCGATTTGCCTAATAAGCCAAGTTTTCATGAACTAATGTTTTTTCGTCTACCTAACCTACCTAACCTAACCTAACCTAGCTTTTTTTGGCTCCCTAACCTAACCTTACCTATAAATATAGGTTAGGTTAGGTTAGGTAGGGTTGGTTAGGTTCGGTCATATATCTACGTTAATTTTAACTCCAATAACAAAAAATTGACCTCATACATAGAGAAAAGGGTTGCTTTATCATTTCATAAGAAAAAAATTATAGTAAATATATTAATTCAGGAAAACTTGGCTTATTAGGCAAATCGGGCCTTGAATAGTAGGCTGAGAAGTGAGTTCTGGCTACTAGGTACGACATATATATATATATATATATATATGTATATATATATATATATGTATATATATATATATGTATATATATATATATATATATATATATATATATATATATATATATATATATATATATATATATATATATATATATATATATATATGTCGTACCTAGTAGCCAGTAGCCAGAACACACTTCTCAGCCTACTATGCAAGGCCCGATTTGCCTAATAAGCCAAGTTTTCCTGAACTAATATATTTTCTCTAATTTTTTTCTCATGAAATGATAAAGCTACCCATATCATTATGTATAAGGTCAATTCTTTTTTATTGGAGTTAAAATTAACGTAGATATATGACCGAACCTAACCAACCCTACCTAACCTAACCTAATCTATCTCTATAGGTTAGGTTAGGTTAGGTAGCCGAAAAAGTTAGGTTAGGTTAGGTTAGGTAGGTTAGGTAGTCGAAAAACAATAATTTCATGAAAACTTGGCTTATTAGGCAAATTGGGCCTTGCATATTAGGTTGAGAAGTGCGTTCTGGCTACTAGGTACGACATATATATATATATGTCGACATATATATATATATATATATATATACATATATATATATATATATATATATATATATATATATATATGTATATATATATTTATATATATATATATATATATATATATATATATATATATATATATATATATATATATATATATATATATATATATTTTTTTAAGTTTGTGAGGGTACCACCTCTGGTACCAATGTGGGGACCCATAGCCTCGGAAAATAAAATAAAAAGTATTCAGAAGAGACCTTGTGGTTTTTCACTGAACACCAATATTATCTTCTCCTATCACCCCCATTCTTTTGTATGTACGCATATATATTTGCTTTATTTGAACTTTGTTACAAAAAAGGAGTTGCATATAGGTTACAAAGATGGTTATCATAGGTTGTCGAGTTCCTCCAGCTCCTCACATGGCGGGCAGGAACCCTGGATGCAGTGCGCATTTCCCCTCTGTATCGCCACGCTGAGGCGCTGGAAAAGAAAGCTGACAGCTCTAGGGTCCCTTGTTGTTTCAATGAGCCTAGAACCCAGTTCCTTCAAAAAACTGGTAGCACTTTTACTCCAGGCTGCGAGTGTCTCAGAAGCAATGGGGACAAAATTGTAGTGGTGATCCAGTTCTCTATACTTATGGGATTTGGCTGCTTCCCTGTGGGTGGCAGCGCCACCTGGTTGTGCAACACTGAGGTCAATGTAGGTGTTCTATCTTGAGGTTATCTTGAGAAGATTTCGGGGCTTTAGTGTCCCCACGGCCCGGTCCTCGACCAGGCCTCCACCCCCAGGAAGCAGCCCGTGACAGCTGACTAACACCCAGGTACCTATTTTACTGCTAGGTAACAGGGGCATAGGGTGAAAGAAACTCTGCCCATTGTTTCTCGCCAGCGCCTGGGATCGAACCCAGGACCACAGGATCACAAGTCCAGCGTGCTGTCCGCTCGGCCGACCGGCTCCCGAGTGGTTAGTATATAAGCGTTGCCAGAACTGGTCCGGGGTAAAGGACCAACACAGTCTATGGTGAGTCTGTGAAAGGGTTCCGAAGGCACCGGGATAGGAATCAAAGGAGCCTTGGGAATAGGGATGTTAGGTTTACCTGCCATCTGGCATGTATGACACTGTTGTACATACGTTTTTACATCCTTAATCATACCTGGCCTGTAATATTCTTGTCGGATGGCGTGATAGGTTTTATTAAAACCGTAGTGAGAAAGCGCTCCATGGGCCAGGTGTAGAATATCGGGCCGTAGGCTGGTGGGAACTACTAGTTGGTCGACATTAGCCCAATCGTCATCCACCGTTAGTTTACTGGGTCGGTACCTGCGGTAGAGCAACTGGTTCTCTAAAAAGAACCCAGGAATACTATCAGATTGAGTCTCGGCCTTGAAGAATAATGGTGTTAATGAGGGATCCTCCCTCTGCAACTTACGGAACTCAAGCATAGTGAGATTCGGTGGCAGATTCTGATGATCTTGAGGGACAGCTGTTGAAGCAGAGTCAGCTGTTTGCGGGCGTGCACCTTGCACACGGGTTGTCACCAAAACCGGAGGAGAGACTTCATGACTTTCTTGGACCTCTGCTGGGATATACTTCAGGATGGGGTTTTCCATGACAGAGTCACATACCTGGAGTTTGTCTATGATGATCAAGTTGAAAGGTTGTAGATCTTCGGCCAAGTCGTTGCCCCAGGAGAAGTTGTACCCCTGACATGGGAAAAGGCTTTTCCCGGATGGCGACTTGGACTCAAGGACTTGGACTTGGACTCAAGGACTTGGACTTGAAAGGACAATCCAGGTGGACTCTGGCGAGTGGATACGGAGTGGTAGCAGTGAGGTCAGTGATAAGGACCGTCTCCCCGTGTAGGTGATGTTAGGCACAGCCGATTTCAAAATTATTGACTGAAGAGCAGCTGTGTCCCTCAAGATCTTCACTTTGAAACATCCCTTCGAATCTGTACTGTTGGCAGAGACAGTTCCAGGGTACAGGTGTTTGCTGAAGAGAGAAAGATCATTAAAAGGAACACCAATATTCATCACAGGCTTACCGGACTTAGGAGGAGTCTGTTTGGGTTTAGGAGTTTCACTATAGCCTTTGTATTGGGCTTTTCCACATTTATCTATGGTATGTCCATAGAGCTTGCAATACAATTACAATGTAATTGAGAGTTTGCTTGATTGGTACTAACTTTATCATAATTAGACCAAGACTTCTTACTGGAAGATGTGTCAGCTGTTAAACTGTGGATAAGACTGTAGGTGTCAGCCGACTTCGCACATCTGATGAGGTCGGTTTCCTCTTTGTCTGCTAAGTGAAGACGGATGGGAGCAGGAACACGCCGAAAGAATTCCTCGACTAGAATGAGGTTGACGAGGTCTGAAAATGTCGAAACATGGGCTGCTTCCAGCCATTTCATGAAATATCTTTTCTTAGTATTGGCAAATTCTAAATAGGTGGTGGCACTTGCCTTTAGGTAATCCCCGAATTTCCGTCTGTAGCTTTCAGTGGAGAGAAGGTAGGCGTCTAGAACGGCTTGCTTTAGGATATTGTAGTCATTCTCAGACGCTAAGGTACTGAGAGTAACTGCAGCTCTACCTGTGAGATGCACTCTGAGAAGTATAGACCACTGATCTTCAGGCCAGCTAAGTTTTTTAGGTAGGGCCTCAAAAGTAGTTGAAAACACATCTATCTCTGTCTCGACGAATGGTGGCATTAACTTACTTGCCTGGGAGATGCTAAAGCTTACTGGAAGTTTAGCTTCAGCTTGTTGGCGCCGAGTGTAGTGTGTAGTTTCCAAGTCGAGTTCTTTTCTACGGTATTCTAAGAGCATTATTGGCTTGTTTCTTACTGTGTTCACGTTGTATCTCCAGATCACGTTCTTTTACTTCAAGCTGTTCCCTCTCACGCTCACGTTGGAATTCAACCTGCTCACGTTGTAGGGTAGCTTGTTTTTTCTGGAGCTGCAGAGCTTCCTTCTGGCGTTCACGTTCTACTTTCGCTAGTTCTAACTTTAACTTCGTAGCTGCTATAGTATGCCGGTCTGCAATGGAATAGTTTTCGCGAGAATCAGAGTCTATAATTCCATTATCAAAGAGGTGGTCAAGGATAAGGTTATGCAATTCACGTTTGTTGGCTCCATGGGGAACATCTAGTTGGTACTCATGTGCTAGAGTTTGTAATTCTGTCTTCTTGGCACGAATTAAGTTCCCTACTTCATTTGCTGGATCACTACGAAATGCTGAGAGACGAAACATTTTGAGATATCAAACAGACGTACAGAGAATATACCTGTGGTATTATAAGTGTCAGTAACAGGATGACGTGGCAACTGGTGACTATCCAGTGGGGATTCAATCGTTAATGTGAAAACAATTAACGTTAATATTAGATGTTAAGTGATTAAAAAATCAAAATTCAGGGAAATTCAGGGATATGTGTGTGTGTGTGTGTATTGTGACAGTAATGTCTTTCAAGAGAGATTTAGCCTGCTCCTTCCTACATCACGTTACTTCTATACGTCTGCAACATCATGATACCACATTCAAGAATATTATATAAGTGGAATAACAGACGTCTCTACTGGGGGGTACACTCACTCCTCACCCCCCTCCCTCACTGTCGCCACACCACCTCGCCAATCACCAAACGACCACTTCATACCTACAGGGTGTTGTTTGCCCGTTTCGGCCGGTTGGGGGCGGGTGTGTGTCTGCTCGCCTGTGCTGACGTGGCGTTACGATGGGGGTCCTTCTACCCCCAGTCGTCCGGGCTCAGTCTGTGGGACTAGAGTTCTCTGTGCGGGCTGGTTACCCGGAGATTGTCCTGGCTTGTGAACTGCTCTCTGTCCCTGTGTTTGCGATTTATGGAGTCGAGTTGGTAACGGCCCGTAGGGCCATTGTGAAGTTTGCAGAGGAGGCGGCGTATCGCGATTTTCTCCGGCGATACGAGGGGCGGACACTGCCCCTGCCGGATGGTGCGGGCACTGTCACCCTCTCGGATAGAAGTGGTGCACTTACTTACATCAGTGTGCATGGGGCTCCCTTGGAGTTTCCAGAGGCTCTGCTACGGCGGTATTTCGGGCGGTTTGGCGCAGTTGTTAGTGTGAGAGTGAACGTGGTGTCTTCTAGTCCTCTTAAGGGTGTGAGGTCTAACATTCGCACCCTGGGCATGAGACTCCGGGCGGATATTCCGTCCTCTGTGCGCCTTATGGGGTACAACGTTCGGGTGTTTTACGCCCGTCAGCCGCGGACGTGTTATCGTTGTGGTCTTTTGGGCCATCAGGCTGCTGACTGTTCTGCGCCTCCTGTTGCACCAGTGAACCTCTTCAGTGAGGAGGATTTTCCGCCCCTTCCTGTGGGGGATGAATCGGTGGGTATGGACGTCTCTTCGGCTGAGGAGGTGCCCTCTGTAGCAGCTGTTGATCCGCCTGTTGCGCCCCCTGTTGTTGCCGCATCTCTTCCAGAGGTTGGGTCCTCGCCTAGTGCTCCAGCTGGTGTCCCTGCGCCTCTTCCGCCTGCCGTTTGCTCAGACCCCTCGTCTTCCAGTTCTTCCTCTGCTGTGTCTGTCCCGGTCCCTGCACCCTCGCCGTCTGTCCCGGCTGTGCTGGGAGATGAGGTGGATCCGGAATTCCCTCCTGTGCCTGGCCTGGTGCCCCGTGTGGTTGAGGAGGCTGCCGTGCTGCGGCGTGCGTCGGTTCGCTCGGTTGGTGCTGCGCGGGTCGCTGAGTCTGCCTCCGGGTCTGATGATGTGCGGCCCGAGCCTAAGCGTTCCCGGCGTTCTTCTGTGTGGGCTGATGTTGGCGAATTCGACGAGTGTCGTCCTTCCGTTGACGGTGGGGTGGCTCCGGATGTGGTGCACACTACGGTGGTGGCGGAGGTACACTTGCCTGAGGATGCCGGTGCCGGCGTTTCGGCCTCAACCTCTGGTCCGGTGTCCGAGGGTCCTGCTTCAGGTGCGTTGCCTGCGTCGGATGGCTCCGGTTCTTCGTGGGCGGTGGTTCCCCCTGCTGTAGTTGGTGGTGAGCGGGGTGGCCTGGTGGTGATGTTGAGAAAGGATGCTCGCTCTGGATGTTCTGTGGCCCCTTCCTCGTTACCCGTTTCCTCGGCAGCGGTCTTGCCGCCTCTTCCGTTTCCTGCAGTCCCTTCCGTGTCTCCTGCGGTATCCGTGGAAGTGCTATCGTCTCAGCGTCCGACACCTGCTCCGATGGCGAAGGCGTGGCAGGCTCGGCGACCCTCGTCCGCTTCTCCGGTGTCGTCTGCTTCCTCGAAGGGCGTGGTTGGCGCTCCCCAGCCTCGTTATGCGACTTGCGTCAGTGACCTTGGGCGTTGGCCGATGCCGCCAGATATAGATGTTCCCGAGTTTATGATACCCGCTCGAGCACGGGGGATCAAAAACCCTACCGACCTTGAAGATCTCGTCTGGGAAGCTTACAAGTCGAAATATCCTTGTGAGCTGTTCCCGGAGAAGTACGTTTCTTCCGATGTTCCTCGCAAGTGATTTCTATGTATTTTGTGTTGCCTGGTTGTGGGGTGTGTATGTGAGTGGGTGGGTGGGTATTGTTTCCCGGTTCCTGCGTGCTCCGGTTTGTTTTGTGGGTTTTTTTGTATGGCTCGTGGGAGGGTGTGCGGTTCCTATGCGTTTGTGTGTTCGGTTATGGATGTCGTGTGCACTTGTTTGTCATATTGTGTGCCCTTCAGGCTGTTGGCGTGTGCTCTTTGTTATGTTTTACCTTCCGTTTGTTATGGCGGATCTGTTTTCTTTATTGTTATTGTCCTTATTCTTGTATGTTTCTCGCCTCTCTGTATGTATTTGAGGTGTTAGCAGGCTGGTTTTGTGTGCGTTTTGTCCTGGGGTTTTCCCTTATGTTTGTATTACACTGTGTTACTAATTGTATTTTGTTTGTATCTGCATTTTTGTTTTGTGGTCAGCCCTTTTGGCTGGTCTTCTATTGATTTGTTCCTTTGTCCTTGTACATATGTGTGCTTTGTACTTTTGTTCTATGTTGTATTTGTTCTGTTTTTCTTGTACATTATACGCATGCTTGCATGTAAAAAAAAAAAAAAAAAAAAAAAAAAAAAAACTTCATACCTACACTCTCCCCATTAGTGAATCAGCGACTACATGCGACTCCAGAGCCATCTGCATCGCCTATATATCGTCTCGCACGAGCAGTTGGCCTCAGAATATTCTTGTGCTCTCGAGCTGACGCTTCTATCTAAGCATACTTCCTGTATATTAGTAGAGGTTTCAGCCAGCCAATATTCTCACCACCTTTAACTAATTACAGTCTTGCTTATTGTAGAGTAACGTAATCATTATTTTATTTTATATTGTGTTTTGTCTTTGTATTTATTTTGATCTGCACTGTACATAGCCAAGGGATTATCTTTATTTTGTTTATATTTGTTTAGAGTAAATTAAAGTTTCATTATTTATAGGATTTGCTTTGCGTGTTTTTCGTTTTCACTTTACCACAGGAGACACCCGCCAAGCAGTCAACATTTAGTTTTTCTCTTTTTTTTTTCTAATGTGATTGGCATTTACACCAGCCATAGAGAAGACTGCCTTAACACCTACATTTCTCGTCACAATAATGGGGGGCCCGTCCGGAAGTGTCTTCACAATAAGGTTTGTCTTGGAAGAACCACTCAGGTACTGATACTAGACCAATCATTTCAATTTGTGGTAAGTGTACTTGGCTTTGTTACACGTTGCTTTTTCAATAATTTCATAACTTTCAATAATTTTTATGGTGCTGTGTATTTTGTGCTTTCCGATTGTAACATTTTATGAGTGTTGACTGTGGATTATGTGGTGTCTGGTGGCCAAAGTCACTCTCTTAATTGGTTATTCATCCCTCGGTGTTATTACTCGCGTATTTCTCATTTATGGCAGATCACCCCTTTGGTACCCCTGGTACTTTGGTTTGTCTTCGGGACACGTACCCTATCTTCTGCAATCCGACCGAAGGAGGATATAGAGGGCCATAGTTCCTCTCGCACGGACTACGCTGTTTAGTTGGGACCTCAACAGCAGTTCTCGTCACCAGTTGACACTCGCACCCCTACGCGTCGGTCAGAGATTATGATACTTACACAGGTAGGGAATTGGCATTCTTTTCCAGAGCACAAAGAACGCTAATTCTATAAGTGTCATCTAGTTAAGTAGGAAACACCTTGCTTCTGTCCTATCCCTACGGGTAGGGCAAGGTATCCCTACGTTTTTGGACTACCACTCACTTTTGAAACTATAAAAGTTTCATTTACTTTAGTAGGATTTTCTTGCCCTTATTCTCGTATATAGAGTGCCGGGTTTCCCTGAATTTTGATTATTTAATCACTTAACATCTAATATTAACGTTAATTGTTTTCACATTAACGATTGAATCCCCACTGGATAGTCACCAGTTGCCACGTCATCCTGTTACTGACACTTATAATACCACAGGTATATTCTCTGTACGTCTGTTTGATATCTCAAAATGTTTCGTCTCTCAGCATTTCGTAGTGATCCAGCAAATGAAGTAGGGAACTTAATTCGTGCCAAGAAGACAGAATTACAAACTCTAGCACATGAGTACCAACTAGATGTTCCCCATGGAGCCAACAAAAGTGAATTGCATAACCTTATCCTTGACCACCTCTTTGATAATGGAATTATAGACTCTGATTCTCACGAAAACTATTCCATTGCAGACCGGCATACTATAGCAGCTACGAAGTTAAAGTTAGAACTAGCGAAAGTAGAACGTGAACGCCAGAAGGAAGCTCTGCAGCTCCAGAAAAAACAAGCTACCCTACAACGTGAGCAGGTTGAATTCCAACGTGAGCGTGAGAGGGAACAGCTTGAAGTAAAAGAACGTGATCTGGAGATACAACGTGAACACAGTAAGAAACAAGCCAATAATGCTCTTAGAATACCGTAGAAAAGAACTCGACTTGGAAACTACACACTACACTCGGCGCCAACAAGCTGAAGCTAAACTTCCAGTAAGCTTTAGCATCTCCCAGGCAAGTAAGTTAATGCCACCATTCGTTGAGACAGAGATAGATGTGTTTTCTACTACTTTTGAGGCCCTAGCTAAAAAACTTAGCTGGCCTGAAGATCAGTGGTCTATACTTCTCAGAGTGCATCTCACAGGTAGAGCTGCAGTTACTCTCAGTACCTTAGCGTCTGAGAATGACTACAATATCCTAAAGCAAGCCGTTCTAGACGCCTACCTTCTCTCCACTGAAAGCTACAGACGAAAATTCGTTGATTATCTAAAGGCAAGTGCCACCACCTATTTAGAATTTGCCAATACTAAGAAAAGATATTTCATGAAATGGCTGGAAGCAGCCCATGTTTCGACATTTTCCGAACTCGTCAACCTCATTCTAGTCGAGGAATTCTTTCGGCGTGTTCCTGCTCCCATCCGTCTTCACTTAGCAGACAAAGAGGAAACTGACCTCATCAGATGTGCGAAGTCGGCTGACACCTACAGTCTTATCCACAGTTTAACAGCTGACACATCTTCCAGTAAGAAGTCTTGGTCTAATTATGACAAAGTTAGTACCAATCAAGCAAACTCTCAATTACTTTGTAAGTATTGCAAGCTCTATGGACATAGAGCTTGCCCTATGTTCCCTCTACCAGCCAGGGCACTAACCCGTCCTAGGTCATCCTTGACCCGTGCAGTCATGCACACATTCCTGTAATGGCCTCCAACAAAAATCATCACATAATCTACGTCTCCTAGAAGCCCGCTGACTACCTTCCCCAGCGACATCCTGAGAGGCAACACTAGGAGTGGGGGTAGGGGGGGGGGGGACAAATGATTAAGGGAGGTGAGGAGTAAGGTACCTTGACCCGTGCATTACTCCAGTAAACTACGGATTACTGGAGGAAGTGCCCCGCCTTTCAAAGCCTAAGCCAATGAGTACAAAGTCTTGCTCTAGGCCTGAGGGCCAAGCCAATAGGATGTCTGGCACTACCCTTGGGGACTCCGCCCACTAGACCTCCCTGAAAGTTATGCTTTAATCCCGTAGAATCTGAAACGTTCTCACGCTACAACAGGACACCGGCTGGAGAAGTATATGGCCTCCGGCCACCCAACGAAAATTTGTGCCTTATGGTTTATGCCCTCAGTGAACTGCTCCTCGAATTTGTCAACATTTATGGCGAGGGCAGGGGGAAGAGGGAAACGATTGGAACGGGGGGGGGGGGGAATGGGTAGGATTGAGGATTGTAAGAAGAGAACATATGGCCTGAGACGGTCGGACAATGTCCCTTGCCTACAAACGACGAGCTTATGACCGAAGATGGTCAACAAGGGAGGGGAGGGGAACAAGGGAAGAGAAGGGAAGGGAAAGAGAAAGGAGAAAGGGAACAGGGGAAGGGGAAACTAGAAGTGGAGAGTAATGATCTGCACAGATCATTACACCGCTTCTCAACTGTCAATCAACTAATGTACAGGTTCCTGAGCCTACTGGGCTCTATCATATCTACACTTGAAACTGTGTATGGAGTCAGCCTCCACAACATCACTTCCTAATGCATTCCACTTGTCTACTACTCTGACAGTGAAGAAATTCATTCTACCGTCTCAATGGCTCATTTGGGCACTCAATTTCTACCTGTGTCCCCTAATGCACGTGCCTCTTGTGTTAAAAAGTCTGTCTTCATCTACACTATCAATTCCTCTGAGAATCTTGTATATGGTGATCATGTCCCCTCTAACTCTTCTGTCTCCCAGTGACGTGAGGTTTAATTCCTTGAGTCTCTCATAGTAGCTCATACCCCTCAGTTTGGGTACTAGTCTGGTGGCAAACCCTTGAACTTTTTCCAGTTTAGTCTTATGCTTGACTATATATGGACTCCATGCTGGAGCTGCATACTCCAGGATTGGTCTGGAAATTGTGGTATACAAAGTTCTGAATGATTCCTTACACAAGTTTCTAAAGGCCGTTCTTATGTTAGCCAACCTGGCATATGCCGCTGATGTTATCCTCTTGATATGGGCTTCTGGGGACAGGTCTGGCGTGATATCTCCCCCCCCCCAGGTCTTTCTCTCTCTCTGACTCTTGAAGTATTTCATCTTCAATATAATACCTTATATCTGGTCTCCTACACCTATCTTCATTACATTATATTTGCTTGGGTTAAACTCTAACAAGCATTCCTGCAGCTTGTCCAGGTCTTTTTGAAGCCTCATGCATAATTTCTCATAATTTTGGCGTCGTCAGCAAACATAGAGAGAAATGAGTCTATACCCTCTGGGAGATCAATTATTTATATCAGAAACAGGATTGGTCCGAGTACAGAGCCCTGTGGGACTCCACTGGTGACTTCACGCCAATTTGAGGTCTCACCCCTCACTGTAACTCTCTGCTTCCTATTGCTTAGATACTCCCCTATCTACTAGAGCGCCCTACCAGTTACTCCTGCCTGTTTCTCCAGCTTACGCATCAGCCTTTTATGGGATACTGTGTCAAAGGCTTTCCGACAGTCCAAAAAATGCAGTCCACCCATCCTTCTCTTTCTTGCTTAATCTTTGTCATTTGATCATAGAATTTTATTAAGCCTGTTAGGCAAGATTTCCCTCCCTAAACCAATGTTGATGGGTTGTCACGAAGTCCCTTCTCTCCAGATGTGTTACTAGGTTTTTTCTCGCGATCTTTTCCATCACCTTGCATGGTATACAAGTTAAGGACACTGGCCTGCAGTTCAGTGCCTCTTGTCTGTCACCATTTTTGTATATTGGGACTACATTAGCCATCTTCCACATTTCTGGTAGGTCTCCCATCTCCAGTGACCTACTATACACTATGAAGAGTGGCAAGCAAAATGCTCCTGCATACCCTTTCGATACCCATGGTGAGATTCCGTCTGGGCCAACAGCCTTTCTGACGTCAGATCCAACAGATGACTCTTGACCTCAGCTCTTGTAATTTCGAACCCATCCAAGGCCGCCTGGTTTAATGTCACCTCTCCTAGTGCAGTGACCTCTACTTTTTCTATTGTAAAGACCTCCTGGAACCTCTTGTTGAGTTCTTCACACACCTCTTTGTCATTCTCTGTGTACCTGTCCTCACCCGTTCTAAGTTTCATCACCTGTTCCTTCACTGTTGTTTTCCTCCTGATGTGACTGTGGAGTAGCTTAGGTTTGGTTTTGGCTTCATTTCCTATATCATTTTCATACTTTTTCTCAGCTTCTCTTCTCAAATTAACATACTTGTTCCTGGTTCTCTGGTATCTCTGCTTTCTGGCGTTCTGTTATTTCGTAAGTTCCTCCACGCCCTTTTGTTCGGTTCCGTTGCTTTCATACATGCCCTATTACACCACGGATTCTTCTTTTGCTTCTCGTTTTTTTTCTGCCGGGCTGGGACAAACCGTTTTACTGCCTCCTGACACTTTTGGGTGACATAGTCCATCATGTCTTGTTCGGACTTAGTTCTGCGTTCTGTGTCCCATGGTATATCCCTTAGGAATTTTCTCATCTCCTCATAGTTTCCCTTTTGTTATGCCAGCCCTTTATTTCCCAGTTCTTTTTTTGGGGAGATAATTCCTAGCTCTACCAGGTACTCAAAGATCAATTCACTGTGATCACTCATTCCCAAAAGGGCTTCCAACTTAACTTCCCTTATATCCCACTCATTTAGGGTAAATATCAGATCAAGCAAGGCTGGTTCATCCTCTCCTCTCATTCTTGTCGGTCCCTTGATGTGTTTGCTTAGAAAGTTTCTTGTTGCCACGTCCAGCAGCTTAGCTCTCCATGTCTCCAGTCCTCCATGTGGGTCTCTGTTCTGTTAAGTACTGACTGTTGTCCACCTAGTCACGCAATCATCACTGGGTTGACTTGTTGGTTGTCCACAGGTATGGGTTGCTTTTGACTCAATACTGGGATAGTGAGTAAATTGCTTCCTGCAGACAAAAACAGGTTCTTTATCTGCCTTTTAGTTTGTCCAGTGATGAATTTACGATAATAGTCTGCACCTACAAGGACTCCAATGTTGGAGAGGTGATCAGATGTGATTTTGTTGTCAGCCAACTTAATTCTATTTTCTTGTAGGAATTTGGCTGTTGTCCCTAGACCATGAACAAATAGGTCAGAGGGGATTTTGTCTACTACAATGCCTTGTACAATTCGGGAATAACCACATAAATGTACTAATGGTTGGATCACTTAGTAGACTTGGGGTCATGTTTTTGTTAGGAACCCAAATATGTTCGGTTTTACTTGTCTTACTGGTTTGTGTTTTAAGGCATCTGCCACTTTCTGTGTGATAAATGTCTTTTGGGATCCTTGGACAAATAACCAACGAGTGGTGACTTTAAAAAAAAATCAAATAACCCACGAGTGGTGGACCTTTTATTCTTGATGAGAAGTTGGGCAGTGGGCGAAGCTGTCTTATTATCAGATTTTGTTGAAAGCACACTTACATCCTGGCGTACTTTACAGAACTGTACGGTGGTGAAACTTTCTTCCTCCACCTGAGGTTTGGGAGACCTTGGTCTTGTGTCCACGCACAGTGCTGTATAGTGTTGACTCTTATTAAAGGTGCGAATTTGGGTTGCACAGGTATTGGGGCTATATGATCTTAGACACCTGAGGCATTTATTCAACTCTTTGAGTTGAATAAATGCCTCAATACCCTTATATATATAAATAATTTATTCCCTATACGTGTAAGGGAATAAATACCCTTACACGTGTAGCACGATCAGGGTATATAGTGCAATTGTATATGGAATGTTCTTCATTACAGAACAAACACATCATCCATCCTACAGCACCTTTGGGAGTCATTGCCTTGGGTGACACCGTACCTGTAGGTTTGGAGGGACCCACTGCATATATGCCCACACTGCAATATTTCCACTTTGGAGTGGAGGTAGATGGTTTAGATTCTAATGGAGGTACTTAAAGTTCCCTTTGATTGCTTGTTATGGGTGGTTCATGAATGTTTAGGGGTTGGTTGCTTGTTGTTTCTCTCCAACTGAGCGTAAACCTTCAATGATCTCTTGTACTGCTAGGGATGATTTGTTATGTAAGGTACACAACTTATCCAGGGTTTCACTGGGTAATTTGCATCTTCTAATAATTTTATTTAACCAATCTATACTATTTAAATCAACCTTAAGGGTGAGTGCTTTGAGTGATGACTTAAGCTCCAATCTAAAGGATTGGAGTGAGTCAGAGGTTCTGTCTGTGGAGGATAAGTCTAAAAAATTTTGGACTAAGTGCATAACAGCTCTCTCTGTATCAGCATAATTATCCTTAAAGAGCTGGACTGCGAGATCATAGCCGTCACCAGTTAATGCCAATTTGGATACTGCATTTGAAGCTTCTCCCTTAAGTTGACCCAGTAAATAAGTGAATTTGGTGGTTTTAAATCAACCACCTTATCTTCAGGTTATCTTGAGATGATTTTGGGCTTTAGTGTCTCCGCGTCCCGGTCATAGACCAGGCCTCCACTCCCAGGAAACAGTCCGTGACAGCTGACTAACACCCCAGGTATCTATTTACTGCTAGGCAACAGGGGCATAGAGTGAAAAAACTCTGTCCCTTGTTTCTCCCCAGCGCCCGGGATCGAACGGGTCCACAGGATCACAAGTCCAGCGTGCTGTCCGCTCGGCCGACCGGCTCCCTTATCAACAAATCTGTTCCAGAAGTTGTCCCAACTTTCATCCTCTATTCCAGGGAAAGTGGATAACTGAATGAAGGCAGTTTGACTAATTGGTTGAGTTGTTACAAGCTGTGGTTGTTGCCTTACAATGGGAAATTATTTTGCAGAAAGGCTGTAACCTGGCTTGAATATCATCTTTGTACTGTGCCTGGTCAGCCTTAATTAACATCGTCTAATTCGGTTTCGGAAAAATTGGCGTTGGCAAATTCACCCAAATACTTTTCTATCTGGTGTTTGACTTGCTCAGATTTACTTGCAGCTACTTGATAGTAGCTTCCGAGTTCAATATAACCAACTGGAGATTGTTTATTATTCTGAAGTAGGCATACTGGCTATTTGTTAAGCCATGTAGGGCTTATGCTGTTAGTAGTACCCCAGGGTTATATTTTCAGTCACTAGGCTACAATATCCTACTTCATAGGAAGTTAGCACAAATGGTAGCAGACATATACACAAATGATTTGAGTGGAAATCAATGTCACTGTAGGAATTACCTAAAGGTAGTTCATCATTATCACTGTA